>OY757931.1:78305495-78377995 GCA_963585895.1 Sepioteuthis lessoniana | reverse complement strand
AAGAAGCTCAAAAACACAACTCTTCCCAGGCGTTAGGACCACCGTTTAGTCTCTGCGGTAACAAGCGATAACACATACGCAACCAGAGTAGGGTTTGTTTGTTTTTTATTAATGTAAGTTGGAACTGGCTCTTCACGTATTTTTATATTATTTCGCCTTCACCGTACACGCAAACATTTGTCTATAGTTATCCCAGCCAACATAGAAAGAGGGTCGGTTCAAGAATTCCGGATAATCATGTTAGAGTTTACAGAACACCCTAGTCCATTTCTACCTTGTTTTAATGACATAGTTGAGCCAGCCTGCATCACAGTTTTGATGACTCATCTCTTCTAAAATCAACAAGATCCGCACCGAGGTGCTAGATCAAGCAGATCATGCAACCTCGTGTCCACGGGATGATATGTTGAACTTTATCAACTAGTTTTTCTCTCAATTTCTAGATTTCTTAAAAACTTTCTTATTCACACACCGGAACAATTTGATTACGGTGTTACAAGTATCCTGAATTCAAAGACTTTTCTCCTCCTTGCACTACTTGGACGCTAATTAAACGGCTGGAGAAGAAACTAGACGGCAATTACACAAGAATGTTGCGAGCTATATTGAACAAGTCCTGGCGGCAACACTCCACAAAGCACCAACTATACGGCCACCTGCCTCCCATCACGAAAACTACCAAAGTTAGACGAACCAGATATGCAGGATACTGCTGGAGAAGCAGGGACGAGCTCATAAGTGATGTACTTCTATGGACCCGCGTATATGGCCGAGCCAAAGAAGGACTACCAGCTCGAACATACATACAGCAGCTATGTGAGGATACGGGATGTAACCCTGAAGAACTGCCAGAGGGTCAGGGATATCTGTGCTAGCGTCACAACATGATGATGATGGTGATGATGATGATGATGATGACAGCGAGTTGCCTGCTAACAAAGCTAGAGAATTCAATAAGCCCATCTTTTTTTCTTCATATAAGTGGAAAGAGGGCAAAAATAGTGTAATGGTAACGGTCGAAAGAAATGAAGGCCTTCTTCCAAGTTCAATCCCTGGACGAGGCTGTTTGGATTTCACATAGCACTAATGCACTTAGGAAAGATATGCATTCGACAATTCTTCCACCAGTCGTAGATAAAGAGCTGGGTTGACTAAAATCTTTATCCTTGGATTAGCAATGGATCTAAAAGCAGTAAAACTCTGGAATCAAATCTGTTAAACTCCGTTTAGAAATTAACCTTATGTCACATCCTCCAAAGGCGTACTTGTTGGATAAATCCATATAAGAAATACTTTAAGCTATTTCCAGGGATTCGAAGAGAGTTTTAACTCAGCTCGTTTAGTCAATTTCTCATAATAAAAACCATTAATTATTCTATGTCGAAACAAGGATGCATGCTTTGCATGATTGTAATCGACATAAATGGATTCGAATTACTTAAAAAAGGATGTTTTCTTACTGTTAATCCTCTTGGAAAAAGGCATGGGCCTATATATTTTCCTTTTGTCAATGGTTAAATCGTATCGTGGACTGGAATCTTTAGACTTGGTAAGGCAACGAGCCCACCCCCCAAAAAATCTGAATTCTAATCAAGTAAAAGTAAGTAAAGTAAATCTGGCGACAGTTGTCGTTGCCGACCAGAAGGCTCCTTTTTCTATAGCTACTACACCGAGGTGTAGGGGAGGGCGCTACTCCTTTCCCTAGATTGCTCCACTTTACCCTTGATACGTACCTTATATTGCTGAGTGTTTAGCAAGGAAGTATCAAGTACCATTTTTAAAGTCTTTGGTATGATGTCACCAGGGATTGAACCCAGGCCTCCCGGATCATTGGTGAACACTCTACCCACAAGGCCAATGAGCCGGTCTTAAAGTTTTACATTAAGTCACATCCTGACCGTCTTATTTAATTTGGGTGAATTTATCATTCACTTGCAATGTCTCATTTGAAAGTAACTTATATGTTAAGAAAATGAACTTTTTTCTTTTGTCGAAAACTTAAGAAAATGACAAAAAATGGCAATTTTTTTTCCAAGATTGCATGTCTCCATTTTTTAAGATCAAGTGAAATCATGATTTTCATTGATATATTTTTCAGTAAAGTTTGTAAAATACAAAATATTCTTGACTGATGTAATAAACAATGAAAATATAAGTAAAACAAAATGGCGCTATCATTTTCCACATTCTTTGAAAATTTGGGGGCATTTAATTTATACTTCATACTGATATGATGGTAGATTTCTGTGTTCGCACGTCAGCATAAGGAAAAAATATCTAGTATAAACAATCCTGATATATATATATATATATATATATATATATGTATGTATGTGTGTGTGTGTGTGTGTGTGTGTGTGTGTGTGTGTGTGTGTTAGTACCATACAAAACAAACATGCCCCACTCAAAAAGGTTACGATATGAGGGCAATTTATGAGCGGAATTTTACTGGTTTAAATTCGGAGTTTTCTTCCTAAAAGACCATTTCCACCCAAAAATTAAGAGGTCCACTATATACTACTATCTGTCCATATTTGGAGAGAGATTCGTTTGATTCATAGGTTCCTCAATGCAAACAGCCTCTTCCAGGGTTTGAACTCGAGATACTAATTTATTTTCTTACGACAATAATCCTTGCACTATGTCTGCCTCTGCTATATATATATATATATATATATATTATTGGAAAAAAAAGGAAGAAAGAGAGTGAAAAACCTACCAATATTCCTTTTTATTTGTGCCAGGAATTTTAAGGTTTGGTTTTGTATGGTTTCTTTGTTTTATAGCATATCAGTCTCCGTGGATTACTAAATGTCAGAGCTTTCCTTGAAAAAGAACTGTAGTGGTACTATTTAACCCAAACCTGGGGAGATAATAACTTTATAAATTTCCCAAATATATTAGCAAGAAACCGAACGTAATACCGTGTCTGTAGGGTGAATTGGCTTTCTCCAATATCGCTGTCGAGCATGTTAGATTCTACACAACTGATACTCCTCCTAATGTAAATGAGTCCTACATGATAAAAAAAAAGGATTTTCCATTATTATTTGTTGCAGAAATTATCCTTGTCTTCAAATAAATTCTTGAAATATACCCCGAAATAGGAAATTTCTTAGGATTTTCTATTCTTAGATGTAATGTGCCAATTTTTCATAAATGTTTATAATGACTATTTGCTAGAACTAATGGTCAGTTTAGAACACTGACCAAGAAAAATAATAACTTCCTTTGTTTGTCAAATCTACTGAATTTTTGGTAAAAAAATTCAACTTTTCAAACAGTTTTCTTTCGTCCAGTACACGCCATATATATATATATATATATATATATATATATATATATATATATATATATATATATATATATATATATATATATAAACCGAATATGCCGACAACAGAAAGACTGTAAACAAAACAAGAACCACTTCTAAAAAAATTAATCGGCATCCTAAGAAATACGATTCACATATGATATAATCTTTTAAAAACTAGGCTTGAACTCTATTCTGCTTATATCCGTCCGTCGTAACGCATTAAATAAAAACTATGTCAAGGTCTTTGTCCCTCTTATCTTCATAGCTGGGATAAGAGAATTGTATTTTTTGTAAATAAGGTACCCTTTCTGAAAATCATATTTACATATATATATATATCATGATTTATTACTTCATATATATATATATATATATATATATATATATATGAATTCATAAATCATGCTGCGATATTAGTCATATCTCTTCTTTTTAACTTACACATAGGCATATATATCTGTATTGATAAATGAGAAAAGTTTGCTTGTCTCTCATGTTCAACCGACCAAAATAATGACTCCACAGGCAAAAGAAACTGACAGATAACAAGAGCCATTAAATCTGTGATTTTGCAAATCAAACTTATATCTTCTTTCATATATCATATGGGAAATACAATATCTACATTTATTTTATATACCATATAGTGAATTACAAAACTATTATTTAAAGAACCAAGAACACAAAGATATTAATGCTAGATTTTTATTGAAGTAGGAAAATTTTCTAAACAAGAGAATAAAGCCATTTACAGTTCACTTTTGCTCTGAATAATAATTTTTGTGTTTTTGTTCGCACCAAAGTCATTTTTTATCGTTTCAATTTTCGATATCAAGAATATTCACATACAATGATAATACGAATATTTTACGGATATCAAAATAGAAGCACGGATATTATCATGGAACTGTCTTTTAACAGGAAGTCTTGGTCTTACGCTTCAAGAAAAATTCTAATAGATTTTCGAAATTATTATCTTCCTTACGTATCACATATTGTCAACAGACATATGTTTTTTTTTATCAATAAGGGTTTTACGACTATTATTTCCACAATGTTTCAGCCGATAAGTCCTTCAGGTTTTTGTCGAACACGGGAATCTACACGGAACTTCGAATTACGTCCTTTTTTCAGTCCATTGGGGTTCGCATCTTCTGATTCCATTAGTCATAGCCGGGTACAGGTGTTAAGTATTACTTGCCTGCAGTCGGGATTGAACCTGCAACCTCCAGATGATTGCCTCCTTAGGAGATTAGGGAACCAATGCCTATAACCGTTACGCTATGTGTCCTGCTGGACAGTTCAGAGTAATTTTTCGGGACTTATAAAGTTAATGTTCTTACGTGACAAGGATTACTACTATTATGTACGATTTTTATTACCTGTGCTCATATTCAGATTTTTTTTATTGCAGGCGAGTAACAATACTAACGGAATAAAAATATGACATATGACCCCTGTAGATTGAATAAGGGCCGTAGTTCAAAGTTTCGTGAAGGTTCCCAAGTTCGATAAACACCTGAAGAAGGCCGAGGGGCATATCGGCCGAAACATTGTGGAAATAGCAAAAACGATGAAGACAACAGTCCAAAAACCCTTACAGATAAAGATCATGAAGCTTCGTCTAAGAAATTAAGACAACTAATATCCAGTGTGGAAATAGCAATAAGATAAAGACAATAGTCCGAAAACCCTTAAGTATAAAAATCAACAAGCTTCGTCTTAGGAATTTAGACAACAAATATCCAGCGTTGAAATAACAATAAAGATGAAGACAATAGTCCGAAAACCCTTAATTACAAAAATAAACAAGCTACGTCTAAGAAATTAAGACAACTAATATCCAGTGTTGAAATAACAATAAAGATGAAGACAATAGTCCGAAAACACTTAATTATAAAATTAAAAAAGCTACGTCTAACAGATTTAGACAATTAATATCCAGTGTGGAAATATCAATAAGATGAAGACAATAGTTCGAAAACCCTTATTTATAAAAATCAGCAAGCTTCGCCTTAAGAATCTAGACAACAAATATCCAAAGTTGAAATAACAATAAAGATGAAGACAATAGTCCGAAAACCCTTAATGATAATAATCATCAAGCCTAATCTCAGAAGTTTAGACAAAAAATAAACAGTGTGGAAATACCAATAAGGATGAAGACAATCGTCCAAGAACCCATAATGATAATAATCATCAAGCCTCGTCTCAAAAATTTAGACAACTAATATTCAGTGTGGAAATAACAATAAAGATGAAGACAATAGTCCAAAAACCCTTAATGATAATGTTATGAAATAGCCGAGGGATTTCGGTTCATGCCTTTGAGTTTAGTTAGGCTGAGAACCTTTCGGCTAAGCACATTATTTGGTTGGGTGTAATATTGAAGCAGGTGTTAACGCGGGTGCGACAAGCGAATGAAGGTGTCACTCAGATGTCATAACAGTCCGAGTCGATACTGGGTGACAAGGTGCAGGTGATGTCACGCAACGGAAGCACGCGGAAGTTTGTGTGAGAATTTGAAGAAAATAAGAGTCGGGTTTTGGACACCAAACGAGAAGGATCGATTTTGAGCTCACAGGCACGAGGCGAACTTGTGCCCTATGGGGGGGCGCTCAAATGGGGGCCAAATGAATAAGACAGCATAGAAGATTGTGTCTCTCCACCTTACGTCGAAACCTTTAACTCAATGTTAATAAAAAGGTTTCGTACCTGAACAAGAAGTCGTTACGTGTTTTTGAGATTCCTGTTCTTTATATATTCTACCGTTATGAACATTACATGTCTATTTCGCACATGGCCATATTCGTGTATATGGCTACGCAACAATAATAATCACCAAGCCTCGTCTCAGAAATTTAGACAACTAATATCCAGTGTGGAAATACCAATAAAGATGAATGCAATCGTCCAAAAACCCTTAATGATAATAATCATCAAGCCTCGTCTCAGTAATTTAGACAACTAATATCCACTGTGGAAATACCGATAAAGTTGAAGGCAATCGTCCAAAAACCCTTAATGATAATAATCATCAAGCCTCGCCTCAGAAATTTAGACAACAAATATCCAGTGTGGAAATACCAATAAAGATGAAGACAATCGTCCAAAAACCCTTAATGATAATAATCATCAAGCCTCGCCTCAGAAATTTAGACAACAAATATCCAGTGTGGAAATACCAATAAAGATGAAGACAATCGTCCAAAAACCCTTAATGATAATAATCATCAAGCCTCGCCTCAGAAATTTAGACAACAAATATCCAGTGTGGAAATACCAATAAAGATGAAGACAATCGTCAAAAAACCCTTAATGATAATAATCATCAAGCCTCGCCTCAGAAATTTAGACAACTAATATCCTGTGAGGAAATAACAATAAAGATGAAGACAATAGTCCAAGAACCCATAATGATAATAATCATCAAGCCACGTCTCAGAAATTTAGACAACTAATATCCAGTGTGGAAATAAGAATGAAGATGAAGACAATAGTCCAAAAACCCATAATGATAGTAACCATCAAGCCTCGTCTCAGAAATTTAGACAACAAATATCCAGTGTGGAAATACCAATAAAGATGAAGACAATCGTCCAAAAACACTTAATGATAATAATCATCAAGCCACGTCTCAGAAATTTAGACAACTAATATCCAGTGTGGAAATACCAATAAAGATGAAGGCAATCGTCCAAAAACCCTTATGATAATAATCATCAAGCCTCGTCTCAGAAATTTAGACAACAAATATCCAGTGTGGAAATACCAATAAAGATGAAGACAATCGTCCAAAAACACTTAATGATAATAATCATCAAGCCTCGTCTCAGAAATTTAGACAACAAATATCCAGTGTGGAAATACCAATAAAGATGAAGACAATCGTCTAAAAACCCTTATGATAATAATCATCAAGCCTCGTCTCAGAAATTTAGACAACAAATATCCAGTGTGGAAATACCAATAAAGATGAAGACAATCGTCCAAAAACCCTTATGATAATAATCATCAAGCCTCGTCTCAGAAATTTAGATAACTAATATCCAGTGTGGAAATACCAATAAAGATGAATGCAATCGTCCAAAAACCCTTAATGATAATAATCATCAAGCCTCGTCTCAGAAATTTAGATAACTAATATCCAGTGTGGAAATACCAATAAAGATGAAGGCAATCGTCCAAAAACCCTTATGATAATAATCATCAAGCCTCGTCTCAGAAATTTAGACAACAAATATCCAGTGTGGAAATACCAATAAAGATGAATGCAATCGTCCAAAAACCCTTAATGATAATAATCATCAAGCCTCGTCTCAGAAATTTAGACAACTAATATCCTGTGTGGAAATACCAATAAAGATGAATGCAATCGTCCAAAAACCCTTAATGATAATAATCATCAAGCCTCGTCTCAGAAATTTAGACAACTAATATCCTGTGTGGAAATACCAATAAAGATGAAGACAATAGTCCAAGAACCCATAATGATAATAATCATCAAGCCTAGTCTCAGAAATTTAGACAACTAATATCCTGTGTGGAAATAACAATAAAGATAAAGACAATCGTCCATAAACCCTTATTGATAATAAACATCAAGCCTCGTCTCAAAAATTTTGACAACTAATATCCATTGTTGAAATAACAATAAAGATGAACGCAATCGTCCAAAAACACTTAATGATAATAATCATCAAGCTTCGTCTCAGAAATTTAGACAACTAATATCCACTATGGAAATAACAATAAAGATGAAGACAATAGTCCAAAAACCCTTAATGATAATGTTATGAAATAGCCGAGGGATTTCGGTTCATGCCTTTGAGTTTAGTTAGGCTGAGAACCTTTCGGCTCAGCACATGGGTTTGTTGGGTGTTAAGCAGGTGTTAACGTGGGTGCGCACGAGCGGATGGAGGTGTCACTCAGATGTCATAACAGTCCGAGACGATACTGGGTGACAAGGTGCGGGTGACGTCACGCACCGGAACCACGCGGAAGTTTGTGTGAGAATTTGAAGAAATCAAGAGTCGGGTTTTGGACACCAAACGAGAAGGATCAATTTTGGAGCTCGCAGGCGCGAGGCGAACTTGCGCCCTATGCGGGGGCCACTTGAGTTGGGGGCCAAATGAATAAGACAGCATAGAAGATTGTGTCTCTCCACCTTACGTCGAAACCTTTAACTCAATGTTAATAAAAAGGTTTCGTACCTGAACAAGAAGTAGTTACGTGTTTTTGAGATTCCTGTTGTTTATATATTCTACCATTATGAACAATACATGTCTATTTCGCACATAGCCATATTCGTATATATGGCTACGCAACATAGACATATTTGGTGCCAGAACTTGGGCATATCTTTCTTGATATGGTTTTCGATTGGGTTACCATGGTTCGACGAAGACGATCAGGGAAGCGGCTAAGAACAAGGAGGAATCTATTTCGGAGTGACTTGTTCAGGCGATCGAGGGAGAGGGAGAGAAAACACAAGGCCCCAGAAAATAAGAAACAAGGAAAAGAGACCAAAAACACGAAGAACAAATTCGACGCCCCACAGAAAGAAAAAGGAAAATGTCAAGCACCGAAAAAAGAAGAACAGCGCAACCCAAAAGAAAAAAAAGGAAGGCGTGAAAAGAAAAGAAAAAAAAAGAAGTAACACAACTCAACTCCAAGAAAAAAAAAGGCATGAAGAAAAGAAAAAGAATAAGAAGGTATTTGCTTATTTACGTCTGTCATAGTTTAATTTACGAATACAGTTTGAATGGTTGTGGAGGATAGATTTGGAAATAATTTTAAAATTTAAAAAAAAAGAAAAAAGAAAAATCGTTGGTAGCATAGAAAATTATGATTACTACTGTATGTGACTTTGTACCGTGGTGGGAGGAGAGACAGAAAGACTAACAAAGAATTAAGCTCGCAGTGACAGAGAAGAAAAAAGAAAGGTGGTCGCTGTGTGGACAGAGGATTGTGTCACGCACGTGATTGACAGCAATAATAAACAATATTTTTATGAAAGGATTTTACGATAGACGGGGTCATTGTAGGCGAAGTTTGTAGTAAATAACGTTTTTATGAAGGAAAACTTGTAACTTGTTGGTGGTCCTGGCTAATAATTTTCGGAGATTAGAATTTTGATTCGAGACCTTGGAGATTTCGCTCATCGATGTGACTGCCGGAAAAATTTCGCATATCTGTGGTTAGGACTTTTGGGACAGGTTTCGATGTTGGAGAATCGATATTTTGGGCGCTGAAGAAATCAGGCCAGATTTTTGTTTAAGTAATCGAATCCGAAAGAGTCGGAGTCACGTTTGGAATATTTCGGACGTTTCGTTGTCCGTATCGACTGGAAAATTGTCTCATATCTCGCCGGAGAGGCAGATCAACGAACAGACAGATGTTTATTGTGTCTGAGAAGGCAAACGGTTATTTTGTGACTTCCCCACTGGACTGGGACTGTAAGGTTTTGTTGACGAAGATGTTCGGAAAAACATGGGTTTGGAGATTAGTTATTTAAGATATGCGCAGAGTTCTGGTGATCTCATTGGATGTGTTTGGAAAATTCGCGGACTTGATTTTGTGTCGAGGGATAAATTTTATTGATGGAGCTGATAAAGGTTTGGGTGGTTTTGAAAAGAACACCCGGTATTTTATCTTGGTTCAATTACGAGCTATGCTTGGTTGTGGAAGGTTAAAATGTGTACATTAATTAATGACAGATATTACGTGAGAAGGAGATATAAAGTTAGCAGTAATAAGTACGGACGTAGAAGGAATGCAAAAATGCAAAATACAAAATGAGCAATTGACCTGAGATTAAAAAAAAAAAAAAATTTAAATATGAAAATAAGAGAACAAATTAAAGACTGAAAAAATATACATGCCGAACGAGTGACTATTGAAAAATTTAAAAAAAAAAGAAAAAAAAAAGAGAAAAAAGAACCAGAAAATGTGGTCGAAGAAAGAAAAAAAAATGAGAAAAAAAAACGATGGACAAAACGAACACTTTTTATTTTTATTTCACTGACTTTTGAGTTTGGGACTGACGCATGCTTTTTGTTGTATTATTTTGTTGAAATTGTATTGCTGAAGATTTTGTTGCTCAGTTCGACATAAGGAGGACCGGCACAATAGGTTAAGAAAATAATTTGTCATCATCGATGACAAATGATTTTATTGTGGTTAGATAGGTATGTTATGAAATAGCCGAGGGATTTCGGTTCATGCCTTTGAGTTTAGTTAGGCTGAGAACCTTTCGGCTCAGCACATGGGTTGGTTGGGTGTAAGATTGAAGCAGATGTTAACACAGGTGCGCGCGAGCGGATGGAGGTGTCACTCAGATGTCATAACAGTCCGAGACGATACTGGGTGACAAGGTGCGGGTGACGTCACGCACCGGAAGCACGCGGAAGTTTGTGAGAATTTGAAGAAAATAAGAGTCGGGTTTTGGACACCAGACGAGAAGGATCGATTTTGGAGCTCGCAGGCGCGAGGCGAACTTGCGCCCTATAAAGGGCCGCTCGAGTTGGGGGCCAAATGAATAAGACAGCATAGAAGATTGTGCATCTCCTGCTTACGTCGAAACCTTTAACTCAAAGTTAATAAAAAGGTTTCGTACCTGTACAAGAAGTCGTTACGTGTTTTTGAGATTCCTGTTCTTTATATATTCTACCGTTATGAACATTACGTGTCTATTTCGCACATAGCCATATTCGTGTATATGGCTACGCAACAATAATAATCACCAAGCCTCGTCTCAGAAATTTAGACAACTAATATCCAGTGTGGAAATAACAATGAAGATGAAGGCAATCGTCCAAAAACCCTTAATGATAACAATCATCAAGCCTTGTCTCAGAAATTTAGATAACTAATATCCAGTGTGGAAATAACAATAAAGATGAGGACAATAGTCCAAAAACCCTTAATGATAAAAATCAACAAGCTTCGTCTCAGAAATTTAGACAACTAATATCCAGTGTGGAAATAACAATAAAGATGAGGACAATAGTCCAAAAACCCTTAATGATAAAAATCATCAAGCCCCGTCTCAGAAATTTAGACAAGTAATATCCAGTGTGGAAATAACAACAAAGATGAAGACAATTGTCCTAAAACCCTTATTTATAAAAATAAACAAGCTTCGTCTAAGAAATTTAGACAATTAATATCCAGTGTTGAAATAACAACAAAGATGAAGACAATAGTCCAAAAACCCTTAATGTTAATAATCATCAAGCCTCGTATCAGAAATTTAGACAACTAATCTCCAGTGTCGAAATACCAATAAAGATGAAAGCAATCGTCCAAAAATCCTTAATGATAATAATCATCAAGCCTCGTCTCAGAAATTTAGACAACTAATATCCAGTGTGGAAATAACAATAAAGATGAAGACAATTGTCCGAAAACCCTTATTTATAAAAATAAACAAGCTTCGTCTCAGAAATTTAGACAACTAATATCCAGTGTGGAAATACCAATAAAGATGAAGACAACAGTCCAAAAACCCTTAATGATAATAATCATCAAGCCTCGTCTCAGAAATTTAGATAGACATATGTTTTCTATAATACATTGTCACTACAAATGTTTGAAGGCTGCAAAATAATTAAAAAAATACTGAACTTCACTTAACCAGAATTCATTCTTTTGGATATTATGCGAATGACTCCATATTAGTCTGGAAAATGGAAGAGAATAAGTGTATGTATAAAGCAAGCGTGTAGTTAGCATCCAATACTTTAACAAATTTTCTAAGCCAGTGAAGCGAAAAATATAGAAAGTTTAGATGTTGATTAGAATGTCGAAAACAAACGCTTCAAGGAATAAACCAAATAAAAGAAACCATTAAAATTCGTAAAACTCAAAGAAATGGATCAGCTGGGTAAAAATGTTAAAAATTTTGATAGTAAAGAAATGAAAATAGATACAGGGTATGACAGAAATAACAGCCATGTTTTAAATTGTCACCTTTGTGGTTCAAATCAAATTCGGAAAGTGGTTAATAGTTGTTTTATCCGTTTTATATCGTCCCGGTTCTTTCATATCATCAGTTATGATTCTGGCTTGGACCGGTTGCTGTTGCAACGTTTCTGATGATTGGTGAAGCTGTAATGGCTTTTCTGGATCATTTTATATTGTATCGGAATGATGCTAGCACTGGATAGAAAATCGATTGAGAATGGATTGAAAATTTCAGAAATGCGGCTACCATATTGCATTTGTGTAACATATATATATATATATATATAGGCCCAAGATATGAATATATGAAATATACATAGGGAATCCGAAATACACGAAATTGGCTCTGGTACGAAACTTTTTATTACCTTTTTGAGTTTAAGGTTTTTCGACATGAGGAGAGAGAGACAAAATTTCTTTCTATCCTGACTTTTCCGTCCTACCCCACCACGTACAGCACATTTCGCAGACCCCCAACTGGTCTGGCCTCGGTGAGCTCCGAAACTCATCTACCTTCATCTAGCGTCGGATCTCAACTCACTTGTTCTGAGTTTAAATCTCAACTAAGTGCTTCTTTTCAAATCCTAAAATCCTCAGCTCGTCGCTTCCGGGTATGTCATCATTCACGACCTCGGTCCTATTTCTATCTAGGCTTTTTATTGTGACCTCTATGATGGCCACATCCACCCTGCTCGCGCGTGAACACTTGCACTCAATGTGTGCACCTAACTAACATATGCACTAAGCCTAAAAGGTTCTCAGCCTAACTCAACCGAAAGGCAAGATATATAAAACGAAAAATTATATTATCAAAAAATCCCTCCGCAATTATATTACATTTGTAATTTTTTAAAATGAAGTGTATAATTATTTAGTCCTTTATTCAAACAAAGGTTATATATATATATATATATATATATATATATATATATATATATATATATATATATTTGATTATCAGTAACCTTGCTCTTTTTGACAACCTTTAGAAACATGGTCGGTTTTAGGCATGACCTTGACTGATCATACCTTAAAGATATTATAAAAAGATCTACGAGATGTCGCTACAATTACAAATTTATCTAAGTTTAATTGTACCACACGGGATATACTTTGAAATGTGTGTTATTTTTCAGCACGGAAGGAAAATGCTGGATGGTATAGTCGGACAGAAATTGAAATAAAAACAGTCATTAAAAACACGCACACATAAATGGTCTGTCTGTTCTAATTCAATCCAAGGACATGTTATTGCGTAGCAAAATTTAGCAAAATAGTCTGCGTAAACAAATCAATCGAAGTCGCCATTTTAATCATCACTAGATGCCCTATAATTTGGTGGTGTGGGCTAAGTCTAACTGCACCTTTTTTTTCAGAGCACTAGAAGCTATATCATCGATAGCAAGTTATCTCACTTCATGCCAACCCAAGTTACCATTAGTAAATATCTATATCATTCGTTTATATTGATGAATATACTACTACTAGCAAAAATAATGGAATTACTACCGTTAAAAGATGTTTGCATTTTCTTTGCAACAATATAATAATTTCGTCCACTATAAGAACAATCATAGACCTTATTGTACTCACTGACCTCGATATGTGTTTACCCCTTCCCTCCGTTATGGGCTGGATGAGAGGAATTCTTGATTTTTTATGTGGAATAAAGTTAATTGGAAATCAGCGTTTTACTTCTCCCAGAATGGTTACCTAATGAACGCTAAAGAACCCAATCTACCGTACAATTTTAACATAGCTGAGTGAGAAGAGATGGATTAATGTCTTTTCCAATAGAATTAGTGCAAAAGGAAGCACATACATCTTCGTATAAGATTTATTCTTACATCACAATTCCATTTCCTTGGATGGTTTCCGCTACGATACATACCTAACCTCGGTCGGAAAAGAACAATTCCGAATTTGAATTCTCTGAAATCCCGTAATAGGTCAGCGTGTTAGGCTAAAATCATTACAGCCAATGAATGAAAAGGGCTTGAGTCATTCGGAGTACTCAGAAAAATTTAGATGGTAATACCATATTTGATTAAGAAGATCCTTCGCAATGATTCAAAAATTTAGTGTGGACAATGTATTGACGCACGCTGTTAAAACCAACCAATCGTTATCTAAATATCGTTAAAATCTACTTGAGCTCTCACTCTATCTCTCTGACCCACACTCTCTCTTTCCTCCGGAGTTTCCTCCCTCTTTCTCTATCTCTTATATGATGCAAGTAAAATACAGCTAAATATCAACAGATTCTTACCAAATTATGTTGCTGGTGAACAAACCATTCTCTTTGAGTGAGAGGATCCAGTTTTGATTTCCCTAATACCATAGCACCCAGTCGACAGGGGCTGCATAATAAGTCGGCCGTACCTCTGCAGAGGAATAAGATTCCTCTCTCACTTAAAGAAGCCTCTTTTTGGTCGTGAACGATGACCTGTATTCCTTGAGGACGAGATCTTGGTTAAGCCATACGTGAACTTTGCCGGCAAAGTTATCATATGGCATGCAACATTACACTTTGGAATTTACTGGACTAGAAAGGCAGTTGGAGAGATCAGATCCGATTAATCAACTGGTCATAGAAAGCCATAGCACCTGTACGATAGTCCTGAACGTATTCTTCAAATTGTTCCTTTAGCAAATACCCAAACCGATTTAATCTTAAAGGAGTTAGAAATTGTAACTGAAAGTCAGTTGCGCTGATTGAGTAATTTTTAAATCATTGAAAATGTGTGCAAGCAAGTGATCGATATTAAACAGAATTAATAATATTAGATACTTGAAACCTGAATGGTGTACAAACAAATGATCGCTAACTTGTTTAAAAATAAAGTTACCATCTGCTTACAAATCACACACACATACACATACACACACACACACACATATATATATATAGAGAGAGAGAGATAGAGAGAGATAAATGGGTTAGAGAATGTGTGTCCGAAATGTAATGTTTATCGACTTAGGAAATGGATAGGGCGACACGAGTTTAAATCCTGGATGAAGCTGATTACATATCTCAAAGCAATTGTATCCTGAAGAAAATATGAATCCTCTTTTTCTCCAACCAACTATGGGTATAGAGCAGCACGGACTGAGTTCTTTAACACTGGTTAGGCAGCCAATGTAGGACAAGGAAAATCCTGAATCCAAAACCTGCTTAAAATCTGCCCGGGCGGAGGGGTTGGTAAATACATATATATATTGGATCTGGTTTTTGATAGCCCATATTGTTTGATATACCTTTAAACCAGATGACCAAAGCATACTCATCATCATCATCATCATATCGTTCCGCTAGCACGGATAGCCCTGACCCTCTCTCGCCGCTTCTCTCTATCGTTCATCGTTTCTGGCAGGTCTTCAGGGCTACACCCCGTATCCTTACATAGCTGTTGTATGTATCTTTGAGCTGGTAGTCCAGCTTTTGCTCGGCCATATGTAGGGGTCCATAGGAGTACATTACTTATGAGCTCATCCCTGCTTCTCCATCAGTGTTCTGCATTTCTGGTTCGTCTAACTTGGATAGTTTTCGTGATGGGAGGTAGGTGGCCGTAGAGTTGGTGCTTTCGGGGGTGTTGCCGCCAGGACTTGTTCAATGTTGCCAGCAACATTCTTGTGCAATTGCCGTCTAGCTTCTTCTCCAGCCGTTTTGTTAGCGTCGAAGGAGTGCATCCATATAGCAGTATTGACACGACCGCTGCATTTGATTTTATCGGTCAGGTCTGATTTTCATTTGATCGATAGCTGTCCATGTCTTCGTTAGCCGCGTGTCGATGTCTTTTTCGGTTGTTGAGACACTGCTTCCTAGGTAGGTGAGTTTGTCTACCAGTTTTAGAGAGGTTCCGTCCATTTTTTTTTTACGTACAATGCATACAAACCATATTAACCGATCCTAATTATACAGTTCTCTTCTTACAGTAATCAATGACATGTAATTTCAAATTCAGTTTTCTTAGGCAAACATATCCTCTAAGCCTTCATATTGTATTGATTATGCATATAGCTTGTTTCTTTTTGTTTTGTGTTCATTTGCCGTGGTGTATATGCTTATCGTCATAGGAAATGGATCAAATAAATACGAGTCAAGTTCTCGAAGAAACTGCATTTTATACAGTGCTAATGCATTTGGGAAGGGTATGAATTATATTATTCCCCCTCTAGCTATGGGTAAATAGTGGGATAGACTGTGTTCTTTAGCCTTGTTTAGGCAACTAATCTTAGAGAAGAAAGACTCTGAATTGAAACCTGTTAAACCCCGTTTAAAAACTGACCTTGTTTCACATCCTATCCAAGCAGAAGGGTTGGTAAATACACACAAATTAGATTCCAATAATGATTAAAACAATTATTCATCCATAAATTATTCGTAGCGCAAATGTATTGCTATAAAGGTAACAATAAGATAACAATCGGGGCCAAATTATAACACATTATATAAAGTTTCAAATTGGTTTTTCTCTTCACAATGACTTTGGAAACTCTCCACCATTCCAAAAGCCAGTTTCATTCATTTGTTCCACTAATAAACAATTATTTCAAACAGGAAAATACAGGCATTAAGTCATATTATTTTGACGTGAAAATTTGTTTGCCTGTTTCAGCACTATATATTGTATTTCAATAAGACTTAGCAGTTTGTTTGTTTTTTAAATCACCATTAGTTTGTAGGCTCTTTGCGCATCCAACGTTGTAATTGGGTTAATAAACTTGTTATGCGTAGAGATTCTATTTAGAAATTAGGCCATCGGTAT
Source organism: Sepioteuthis lessoniana (assembly GCA_963585895.1). Taxonomy (NCBI): domain Eukaryota; kingdom Metazoa; phylum Mollusca; class Cephalopoda; order Myopsida; family Loliginidae; genus Sepioteuthis; species Sepioteuthis lessoniana. The sequence goes on along the minus strand of OY757931.1, from coordinate 78,360,940 downwards.
TCATTTAAAAAAACAAAATTAACTAAAACATTGTTTTCTCTATGAAGTTAGGATCGATATACATAATGGACTCAAAGAAATTAGAGTAAATACTAGACATGGCTGTTTTATTTGGATCTAATGCTCTTCGGAAAGACATAAATGAATCAAACGAGTAAGTTTTGATACGATAACCGTGCATCTATGGGAAATATTACGACACACCAGGCTTCTTACTCTTGGTACGTCAACCGACCAAGAAAAAAAAATCTGAATTAAAAATGCCAATATTCTGCTAAAAGTTATAATAATAATACAAAACCTGGACATGGCTAAGAAAAGGAAACTTTTAGAGAGAAACTGAATCTCTCCTAATGGCAGCACAAAACACCGCTATAAGAACCAATCATATCAAAGCGAGGATAGATAAGACGCAACAAAATAGTAAATATAGACTATGCGATGACAAAGAGGAAACCATCAATCACATAATAAGCAAATGCAGCCAATTGGCACAGAAGGAGTACAAGGCTAGACACGACTGGGTTTGCAAGGTGATCTACTGAGAAGTATGGAAGAAATTTAAATTTGACCATGCCAACAAATGCTTTATGCACAACCAAGCACCTATCCTAGAAAATGACACAAACTCCTATGGGACTTTGATATATAAACGGATCACCTAATCTCGGCCAGAAGACGAGATCCTATAATAATCAACAAAAAAAAAAAAAATGAAAATCAGCAAAGTTGTCGACTTTGCTGTTCCAGCAAAGAATAAAACTGAAAGCATGTGAAAAGAGAGATAAGTTCCCCGAGAGAACTGAATTGCTTGAGAATTGAAAAAACTATGGAACATGAAGCTGACAATTATCCTAATTCTGATTGGTACTTTTGGCACGGTAACTAAAGGATTATTAAAAGGCCTGGAAGATTTAGAAGTTGGCAGCCGAATGGAGACCATCCAAACAACAGCATTATTGAAAACGACCAGAATACTGAGAAGAGTCCTGGGGACTAGAGGAGACTTGCTGTCACCCAATCTCCAGTGAAAGTCCATCAGCTTACGCTGATGTGAAAAACTATAATGAATAATAATAATAATAATAATATATAGACCTTAGTAAAATAAAGAGAAAAGGAAGTGATTATAAATTTTTGAGTAAACGTCACCGGAAATGATTTTTGTAATAATAGCTAACATAGGTCACTGATTATATTAAAAGGTGTGAGGCTTATTTTGGCAGTTTTTCGTAAATATATTGTCAACATCAAAGGTGTTCATGATCATGAACAAATCATATGATAATAGATATGTTTTCCTTTCATTTTAAGATTTATTACGTATGTGATTTACGCACGAAATAACACTAAGTCAATATTCGTTCCGGATTAAATATATCAATCAATAGTTTAGTACATAATAGAACCGTCCTTACACAGAATATTATGTGTGAGTCTTTCTGTCTGTCTGCCTGTCTTTCTCACTCTATCTCTCTCTCTCTCTCTCTATATATATATATATATATACATACAAACACGCGCACATATCTATCTATTTCTCTCTCTCTCTCTCTCTCTATATATATATATATATATATATAGTATTATTCGGTCCAGTTAAACTGGAGTTGAGAGGAATTTCATCAGGACAAAAAAACATTCAACAGTGAACATTTAAGTTTTCCTGGTAAAGAGCTCAATGTAACTGACATTACTGAGCAATAATTTCTATGAGAAAAAACAAAACCGGTCACACACACACACACACACACACACACACACACACACACACACACACACACACACACACACACATATATATATATATATATATATATATATATATATATATATAAAGATCTCAATGTAACTAACATTACAGAGCAATAATTTCTTTAAGAAAAAACAAAACCGGTCATATATATATATATATATATATATATATATATATATATATATATATATATTGAGATAGATAGATATTTCCATATATTAGTGTGTATATATATAATATATATATATATATATATATATATATATATATATATATATATATATATACATATATATATGTATATATATACATAAATATATATATATATATAGACAGAGAGACAGAGAGACAGACAGTTTGCTCTATTTTTTAAAAAAATTTATAACATTGATAGAAAATATATATCTCAGTTGTTATAGCGTATAAATGAAGATGATTGATGCTCGCATTGGTGGGAAACTGAGAGCCACAAAGCAATGTTGACTGTATGTATATACTATCCTAATCTTTATATATATATATATATATATAGGGAGCCACGAGTAAATTGTTGCCATTTTAAATTATTACTTTCGTGCATTCACTTTATTTATTTTAGGTATTGTCAATTGTCCAGCTAACCAGAGTCAGCCAGATATTGCCTAAACCAGCCGCAAGACAGTTCCTTTTCCCAGAAATTTGGAAAAAGGACGTTATGATAATAGCAATAGGAAGAACCAATATAACAACAATTCAAGCCTGTTTTGGCGTCAAACTGATGACCAATTCATATTGATGAAAACCAAACATCTTCATCACATCACAGTGTTTGGTTTGGGGTCACTTGTGATGATTACCTTATAACTCCATTCATCTTCCCAAATGGCCACAATCTCAAGAAAGCCTCTATCAAGTGCCTGAAAGAGTAGTTCTGCCTAGGATTGAAAGGCTGTCTTCTGGAAAACCCTACGCCTGTTAACAGGAATCTGCGCCATGCCACACAAGCAGGGAAGCCCAGTATCGGATTTCGAAAAATTTCTGCAACCACATTGCATAACACCTAGCCGCCTAATTCCTCAAACTGAAATTCAGATCATTATTATTATTATGTGTAAGGCGCGGTTGATCAACAAATCTTCGTGCAACCCGGAAGATTACCTAAAGGCAAGGATAAAGTCAGCATTCACCAATTTAAACAAGAACGTAGCCGAAATGGCTTGCAGGAGATTCCAAATACTTCTGGAGGCCGATGTTGAAGCCAATGGCAATTTCTTTAAATGAATTTAACCGATATATTTTCAAGATACGTTCATCTAGTAAAGATATTTGATAGTGAGATCGCAATTTTTTTTCTTGTTTTGTGGCATTAATAGCAAACTCCAATCATCAATTTTTGTCTCTATCTCTCTCTCGCTCTCTCTCTCGCTATCTCTCTCTCTCTATATATATATATAATTCAACTCTAAATAAAAAAAAATAGTTTTATCATTTTGTGCCCATTCATATTTGCACACACACACACACACACACACACACACAAATATATATATATTATATATATATATATATATATATATATATATTATGCTATAACATTAAATCATTCCTAGGTAACTATAATACATACACACATACGCACACATCCAGGCACACTCATACACTTACAACAAACACTTAAACTTTCAGATGAAATCCCAGCGTTTTTGTGTGTATATTACCGTTATTTTTTCAATTTTCGGTTCATTTCATTTTCTTAACTGCCTGATGATTGTTGTTTTGCAAAAAAATCCATGGAACCCCGGGTTACAGTCTAAATTCCATGAATTATATATATATATATATATATATATATATATATATATATATATATATATATATATATGTTCGAATATGAAATACATCGTATTAAAATTATTTTTCTTTAAGAGTTGAATTATTTACCAACATTAGAAATAAGATGTTTTTTTTTCGTTTTTTGGAGGCGTTTTAAATATGTGATGTGTGTATTTTAGCTGAATTTTTATCCTTACTTTTAAAAGAAACGAGAAAGATTTTGATATTTTATTTTCATTAATTGCACCAGATTAATTAAAAAGCGTCACCAACTGCAGTAGATGACCAATAAATACCTATCTGTGTGTTGAGAGTAAATGAGTGAGTGTGTGCGTGTATGCTTATGTGTGTATGTGTGGGTGTGTGTTAGAAAATATTTTTTCGGCTTTCATATTATTTTTGTGTCATGAATTTTACTTTAAAAGTAGATGCCAACAGCGATAAATATATTATTACATTTACGCTTCTACATTTAATGGATAAGTCAGCTTATGAATACTTCGGGAAAATGCCACCACATAACATTTTGCAAACTTATTTCAACATTTTCACTTTACACAATAATTGAAGGCAATATGTATCATTGCAAGTTATCGTTTGTTTACATATTTAGCCGGTCTCTTTAACTAATTACTGCTGGTGTTTCAGTTCAATTTTTGAAGAAGTGTTTTAAAATTCAAGTCGAGCAATAATTTGAGTTTTTTTGAGGCGGTGTAATTGTTAGTGAGCTTGGATACGAACCATCGTTTGTGAGTTCGGTTCTACTTTCATTCCGCTTTTTGCCATCTTAAGTGATTCTGAATAAATATTTATATCACTGGATTCATATTTACCTATTTATCAATCTCACATTGTCGTCAAAGCTTAGAATTCGCTTATGAATACCTTCAAAAAGAGGCGAGCAGGATAAATCATTGAACTGCATGTGATGATAAGGGTCCACTACTGGTAATCAGAAGAGTGTAGTGTAGCACTTTCATTGCAATTTCTCAAAAGTCAACTCTTACTTGGAAAGGTAAATGGGGAGTCTCAGACGCTTAATGGTTAAATTGCCTAACTGCGGCTTCAAGGTAAACGATTTTAAATCTATTGCATTCCCTTTCGAAATGATTTTCCAAGGAAAGATATCAAATCTCCTTATCCTTCAAGCTACGGGTGTACCATAGCCAGATACGGTACATTAGAATCTTCATAACATGTATACATAGAACATAGGAATCTCGAAAGACAAAAAACACTTACGACTTCTTAGTTCAGGTAAGAAACTTTTTATTAACTTTGAGTTTAAAGGTTCTTCGCCATAAGGAGAGAGATACACATTCTTTCTATTCTGGCTTTTCCATCTGCCCCACCATCTCGTGTGACACCTGCCCAAGGCCTCGGCGAGCAAGCGAAAATCATCTTTTTTCTCCCGAGGCGGGACTCAACTCAACTAACTGACTTTTTCAAAATCCCCAAAATCCTCTACGCGTTGGCTTCCGGTGTATGATGTCATTCACATCCACTGGTCAACCTTTCTATCGGATTTTTTTTTTTGACATCTATGAACGACACATCCTACCCGCGTGCGCGTTAACACCTGCACTCAAATTTGCACCTAACTAACCTATGTGCTGAAAGGTTCTCAGACTAACTAAACCCATAGGCATAAAACGAAATGGGTAAAATAAAGTGACTGCAGTAATTCTACATGTTTTATTTGGTTGGTTTGATTTGGTTTTATGGTATATCAACCATTGTAGGTTAGTTAATGCCAAATCTTCTTTATACATATATATTAAATATGATTTCTAAACACATTATCATATCATATTTACCAAATCCTCCGCTCGGGCAGGATATGACACAAGGTCATTCTCCTTGACTAGTTGCCTCACCAAGGCTGAAGAACTGTCCTACTATTTACCCATAGCTGGAAGGAGAATAATTGGATTCATATATTTCCCAAGTGCTATGTGAAATGCAATTAGCCTTGTCCAGGATTTGAATTCGTGTCGCTGTGGCCATTTCCTACGACGATAACCATTACACCACGGGCACCTCCAAACGCATTATAGATAACATATTTAAATAAACCTGACCTGATGTTTTGCTCACTGTTAAATGTTTTAACGTATTCCTGTCTAATATGAATAATTCTTTTTACTATTCATTATTTGTTTGCACACAGTGAAATATTTTCAAGTATTGCAATTTACTGCTTACAATTCAATTAAACGTCAGTCATCAGTTTACTCAGTTCAATGATTAAACAGATCTATTTCAAGCAATTCAGTTTATTAAATGTCGTATTGGTTTGCACTCAGTTTAAATGTCAACATGTTCTATATGACACATGGATATATATCTATATACGAAGATCATTAAATAAGTTTCCAGACTGTTTTTGTAAGGGCACTTTTATCGATAGTACACACATGAAACTCTAGTCCCCTGTCGAAGTAATCTCCTCCGGTTGCAATGCATTTGTTGTACCGTTCCAACAACTTCTGAAAAGCCCCATGGAAGTCCTCTCGTCACAGCCTCTTTCATCTCCTCAATTGTCTCATAACGACAGCATCTGAGCTTAGGGAATAACCAAAAGTCACAGGAAGCAAGGTATGGACTTTATGGAGGCTGAGGAGCTGTCTTGATGCCCATCTTGGTCAAATAGTCTGTGACAAGGATGGAGTTGTGGACTGGTGCATTGTCTTGGTGAAAATGCCACAGACCTGATTTGAAGAATGCTGGCCTTTTCCGACGGAATCGCTTCCTGAGCCCCCTTAAAACTTCAACATAGTAACCCTAACCCTAACCCTTTGGCCAATCAAACCTGGTGTATTGAATTCCTTACTAATCTCATGACTCACATCATCCCTTACAGACTCCCTGCCTTCCTTGAATCTCTTATGCCACTCAAAGACTGATGTTCAATTCATGCAAGATGGTTAAGAAGCAGTCTGAAGCATTCCATACGTTTCTATGGCATTTTCTTCCAAGTTTAAAACATAATTTAATTGCATATCGTTCTTCTAAAGTGTCCTCACGTCCAGATTGCATTTTTGAAATTCAACGGCTGTGACAATCAGGCCTTTGTAGGTTGTATTACAATTCCTGCTGTAGCTGTTCTTTGCAACCTGAAATCATAAAAATTGGTTAGTCATCTCAAAAGATGTATAGCAATAAGATACTGAATTTTCAAGAGTCTATGACAATTTCAAATGCCTGTACAAAAACGTCTGGAGACTTATTGAATGCACCACGTATATAAATCTATATATACATGTTCAAATATGAAATATATAGAATTAAAATAATTTTTCTTTGAGAGCTGAATTATTTACCAACATTAGAAAAAAGAGTTTTTATTCGGTCAACCCTCATTGGGGCGTTTAAATATGCTACCACACTTGGCTAGAGTGTACCTGGGATCGATGACAACGAAGGGATATTCTTTATTCCTCAATGATCCAGCATTACTGGGGTCCCACCCATCAGATTGTTTAGACTTTCGTTTGAATTAAATCATCAGTCAATCAATCGTATACATCTATCTTTGTCTACTATTGTATTAATTCTAATTTGTTTAAGGTAAATTTCATGAAGACAGCATTTTCAGCTATTAAAATACCTTTTACAGATTCCGATTTAGTAGTTTTTTGCTGAATAAAAAAAAAAAAAAAAAAGTAAGGCGAACATCTTCTACATGTGCTAATTCTCTAATTTTTGCCAGAGTTTAGCATTATTATGGAGATATCTTTATATCTCCTAGACTGCTCGCGGTAAAATAAATCCTATTATAAATTCGTATTCGATTAGTTTCCCACTTTGATTGCTGATCGAGTCTAGTGATCTCGACAAGTCATGCGTTAACCGCAGTTTTCAGTTAGGTGTAAGATCAAACATAACAAGTTACACTTAGCCCTCTAGAAGAGATGTTGAACTTTGTCGGCTAGACTTTCTACTGTCTGCAAGGTTATTATATTTCACATAACCTGAAATGGATTTTTTGAGATGTGAATGTAGGAAGACCTTTTGATAAAATGTCCGGCAATCCATTCTTTCATAATAACGATGTTAATCGTGTAGGAGAGATGAAAATCACATTTTCCTTAAAAATAGAAACATTTACTCATTTGTCCAGTTCTGGTTATTCGGTTATATATTATGCTTGATCCGTCAACTCTAATATCAGAATAACTTCTATTACCGAAGGTATCCAAGCAAAAATGAAGACGTCACACGCACTAAATAGCAGGTTGTCATATTAGGAAAATCGTCACCATCAATAATTTTAAGGTTCTATGATTGTTGCCCATTTTGATCGAGGTGTTTAATTTAACTGATGGCATCTGTGTCATTCATATAATTATCAAAAATCTCGAGAAATCATCATGATCAGTATCATCATCATCATCAGGGCATGCTGATAGCACATATTCCCTGGACACACACACACACACACACACACACACACACACACACACACACACACACACACACACACACACACACTCTCTCTCTCTCTCTCTCTCTTGCCGGATTTTTAAGCAACAACACTTGGAAAATCCTGTTAGGCGCCTCTGGTGGTGTAATGGTTAGCAAGCTCGACTAGCAAACCTACACGAGTGAGTTCGAGTCTCATTGGTTGCCCCTTTCATATGGTCTTGTGCCACATCTAAGCAAAAAGCTTTGTAAATTTCCACTTGGCAAATCCTCTTGACGTTAAACAAAGTCCACACAGAGCTGATAAATAAAAATCTTCCTGGCACAAACAACTCTAGTGTGTCCATGCATAATAATGTATCATTAAACGTCATTTCTGGGTTGGTTCTTACTTCATCAGCAGTGGCTAACATGACATGCTTGTTTTACTTGTCTAGTTTTTGAGATGAGAGTTAAGTGACTTTACAGCTGCTGTTTCCTTAAAGTCTACATGATGCGACCATGTGGTAGTACTGATAAACCTTCCACATGAAAAGATCGCCGCTGTAATTTAGAAGACATATGACGTTTCACAATAATTGATATTCTGTCAGTAGTAATCCATGCTTTACCAATGCGTATGTTGACCTCGACTGTATTGATGAACTCGTGAAATAATTAATAGTTACATCTTTAGACTTTTCACTACACACATACACACAAATTGATATATATATATATATATATATATATATATATATATATATATATATATATATATATATATATATATATATATATATATATAAGGCTCTTCAAATGAATTGAGCTCTCGGTAGCCGTTAACCGGATATATGTAAACAAATATGATACATAAGCGTTTAAATTCCCTTTGCTTGCGCTGGTTTCCTCCTAGCTGAGTGGTAGAATCTTCGATTGGCGTTTCAGTCAGCCAAGTTTCGATCCCAACTTCGGGAATCTAGCCTGTCTAGCCACACTGAAGAGTTATGATAGAACGAAATAGGTCTGTCTGTGGATGACAATGCATATATATATAGAGAGAGATTGATAGATCAGGAATTATCATCCAAATCAACATTCTCCGAATAAATGAAGGGCGAAATGCAGTGTATTTTTTCTTCTGTTATTTGTAAAATAATGTCAGAATGAACCCTCTCACCTAAATAGTTCAACTAGTCTTTTAGCTCAACTCTGATTTTTGAAATCTGGTGAATATTTTTTCATGATTACCATGACAGAACAATGGTCATAACTCACCATGTTTTAATGTTAAATAATTGAATGACTTGTTCTTTTATTTGACATGTAGCATGATATATTTTGAAAAGATTCAAACTATTGTACTCAGTGAAAGAGATGTGGCTAGATGAAGTCAACTCAGTGTGATTGATAATTAATAGGCCCAAATCAGGAAACAAAAAAATACATCTCATTTCTGTCTCTTCAGTTTCTGAGGCAGTGGAAGTACAGTAGCGAGCATAAAAATCAGAACGATGTTAAGAAAAAGTCTAAATAAGAAATAACTTCTTATTTTAAAGGTTCATAAAACATTTCATCGTGGAAAAATAAGGATATAAAAGTAAATTATATAATTCCAAAATATAAAGCTCAATAAACTTATTTTGATAAAGCTATAAGAATAATTATATAACATTAAAAAAATAGATGGTCAAAAGTATCAGAATTATTAACAGAATAAAATTACTATAAGGGATACATCATATCTAAATGAAAATAGCGTTTACAATTCATTAATACTTAATGTGTTGATCTTTCCTTTCAATAACAACTTGACATCTTTTGTTATACGAGTGAATTAATGTCTTGCATTCATCAACGGATATTTTCTCCCATTCTCCTTTCAAATTAGTCCATAGTTCTTCGTCGTTTCTTGGATTCTTTTCCCTAGCTCTTTCATTTATTAACTTCGAAACAGTATCAATAGGATTCATGTCTGGCCAATGAGCTGGTTCCTCCATAACAGTAGCATCCTTCTCAGAAAGAAATGTCTTAACAGGTTTCAATGTATGATACGGAGCGTTATCTTGCACAAACAGAGCTAGTTGACAAATTTCAGTTCTCAAATGATGTACATGTTTCTTCTATATCCTTTTTTATACAGTTATTAATTTGACCGTGTAGCCTGACAATCCTCCCAAACGTCCTCACACTGCCTCCTCCAAATGTAATGTTGCTTTTAGTGCACTGAAGTGAATATCGTTCCTTAGAACTGCGTTGAACGACCGTCTTCCCGCCACAACCGAACTGGTTAAACTTTAACACATCGCTGATATGAACACAATCACATTGTTCTTCAGTCCATATGACGTGATCAGAGTCAAATTTCAATCAGTTCATATTGTTCAGTTTAGAAATATATATATATATATATATATATATATATATATATATATATATATATATATCTGGGATAATACAGAGCATGTAAAAGAGTCATCCGATGAGACGGAGAATATACCAACAATGTTCTCCGCCGAAATAAATTTATTATGACGGCTTAATCGAGTTTGAGTCTCCATTTAATTGCACTATATATATATATATATATGAATACTTTGTAGGTAACAATTTAAAATGGTTTCAAGTATTACTATGTAACTCGAATAATTTTATTCGCATCCATTTGAAAAATGGTTCCAAGTTTTGCTATTGTTCTTACGCTGTTAAAATACTTTCAAGTATATATATCTAGAGATAGCATTATTCATTCGCTTGCAAGCAGTTAAATGGTTCCGAGTAATATTAATAATGTAATATTAATAAATGTAACAGTTATTTGTTTGCACACAGTCAGGTGGTTTCAATATAGAAAATGATTAAAGATTTATATGACGCAAAAGATGGGACCCTAACGGGCACAACAAATTTGAGTCAGTGTAGGGGTAATGGCAATTAAAAGGTACTCCGATTTAACCAGAGCTTCGGGACTTGAGCATCACCGTCAGTTCATTTATTTCCTTACGTAAGGTGACTCATTGGAGGTTTTATTCCTCTGTAGAGGTGCAGTCAGTGTATTTTACTGCACCAGCCTGTTTGACCGATCTTTTACTTTGGTTTACAAAAAATCCAAACTACAGATCTACATCACGTGGGCGGCATCTTTCAGGCAACCACTGCTAGTTCTAAGCCGGTTAATCTCGACATGTTCTGGTCAACTATAGTCTTCAGTCCTGGTGCTACATCATGAATCATTTGATTCAGCAAACCTACGGGATTATATGTCAAACTTTGGCAACTAGTCTGTCTTCCAGGTTATTGTTTGTTTTTTAAATGAAGACTCTATGTACATCTCAATACCATTCGCTTAAAATGCTGCAATACTTAATAATGTTCTCCTTAAATAACTCAGTTAAATAGATTTCTTATCTGTTAAAAAAATTAAGTCAATTCAGAATATTTAATTTCGGAAAAAACACGCGTTTAGCCCTGTAGAAAAATCTTTCATGCTCAGTGTAACACCCTGCTATAAGTGCTGTCTCAATTTTTAAAAGACATGAATCATTAATTCCTCAAGATTTGAAAATGCATTTGTTCTAGTCAATAAAAACAATATTAAAATATATTTCTAAAGTCCCAGATATGATTGTATATATTCACTGAATCCCTTCTTAACGTGGAGGACTTGACAAGACAATTTCTTAAGTGGATTATAGAAGTTTTGCATCTAGTGATTGTTATACCAAGGTTTCCAAGGTTAAAGAATCTAAGATGTCCAATCATCTAACCGTATCAGCAGGGAGATGATATAGATTTATGTATTTCCAAAAGATATTAGTATGAAGGAAAAAGCAAACAGCCTCAGCTAGCATTTGACCTCGGATAATTAATTCCATTTCTTTCAAAGAAAAACATTATTCAAGTGTTCCTCTTATAGTCGAGATTTTCAAATATCCCTCTAAGGGTAATAATTAAACTATCAAAAATTATGTTGAATATGCCCTTGGGAAATCAATTGGGCGAACACATCCAGCCTTGTTATATATATATATATATATATATATATATATAGATATATAATAGGATTATTGTAAAGTTGGTTAAATCAAACACTCAGCTCAAATTTACATGTGTGATATTTCGTTTCGCTTTATTTCATCTTCACGAACTTCTTCAGACGGTGACTATTTTATGAGTTTTTCTATTTAAAAGCATGTGAGGAAAAATGATAAGATGGTAGAGGGAATATAGTTGTAGCTGGAAGGCTGGGGGCATTGAAAGTCAAATGTATTAGGTCTCATTGAAGATTTTTCCTTTTGAAAGTAGAGACATATTTTAGGAAGCGGATGAGAAAAGAGAATAGAACGTTTTGTGTAAAAGGGGTTTGTGGTTAACTTGTTCCATAGAAAATATATTGTCGATAATGTTATGTCGCGGACAATAGTTTATATTGTGGTGTCTAGGTTGTATTTGTAGTGACAAAGGGTTAAAAGGCAAAGGGATGAGTAAAGCCAAAAGGAAAGGATTCTCAAAACTATGATGACACAGAGTGAAATACTTTTTTTTTTATGTGTTCTCTGTTTTGATTTTCTTTGTGAGGTTTTTAATCGCTTTTGATGTGGTTTGCATGATTGGTATTCCTAACTTGGTTAGTTTGTCGTAGTGTGTTATGTTGTGTGTTAGGATATATATATATATATATATATAAGTGATTGGGTATCACCATATCCCAGAGACTGATATCTCTACCATTAACACATATAATATAACACTTTACGACAAACTAACCAAGTTAGGTACACCAGTCATACAAACCACATCATAAACCATTGAAAACATCACAAACATCACAAAACGGACTAACAACAAAACCACCTCTCACGCAGGTATATACTCTATTCCATGCAAATATTGCAACAAACATTACATCGGCGAAACCCAACGCAATCTAAAGAGAGGAATCTACGAACACAAACGATCAATCAAAACAAATGACGATCGAAACGCTCTTTTCTCTCACATGTTAGAGCTCAAACACACATTTAATTTTTCCCTAGCCACGTTAATTAAACCCATACACTGCTAAAAACCCCGAAGACTACTAGAATCTGCGATTATATCCAAAACAAACGATATAAAATAAAGTCCGCTTTTTTACCTAATCTCACCATACCAGGCGAATACCATACTGAATTAAAACAAAATCAAAATATAAGATGTCACGTGACATCTATTTCTCATAAAAAATGGTCGGAATCAGAGAGGATCGAACAGCTGGAGAAAGATAAACGAATATTTAGTGTGTGTTTTTCGACGAGAAGAAAGTCGGGTTAGTAAAATTTACCTTTAATTTAAAAAAACATAATGGATTTCGTTTCAAGTGAAATCTTTTGGCGTATACTTGGAACTTAAATGAAGACACTTTTTCCAGAATTATTTTCTGTTAAACTATTTCGAATTCATGAATAAGTTTTGTTTAATTTTTCCGCGTTAAATTCAATATGGCTTACGTGTGACTTCTCTCAATCGATTAAAAAATCTGTACCTAATATAGTCTGAAAGGTATAATAACAATGATTACCGTCCTCGCTGTAACCGGAAAGACATTTTTAGAAAGGACAATCTTTAATGAAAATAAAGTCTCAAAATAGAGCAATAAATATAACACCAAAAAGGTTATACAAGAACTCGTTAAACAAGCTCAGGTGCATATTTTGTGAAATAATTCTAAAAATAGTAAGTTAAAGGACTTTAACTAAGTTAAAACTTGAGAATTTATACATTTAATTTTTTTGTTACGCGCTGTTCATGAACAGTCACCGTAACTGTTCTCGGTCACATCTGTATTATGTTCGCAGATAATAAAGAACCCCTGAGTCTAGCTTAGGCACAATATACTACCCATGAAAATGACGAATCGAAGCCTAAATTAACATGAGATCCATACGACATGTTACAGTGTCATGATCGGTAGGTGCTCCCTTGATAGCCGACACTAGGGACCGAACGGCATCCTACGAATGCTGGCTGCTCTTTTTGCAGATACACAAATAAATTTTCTTTCAGGTACACAAATGATGAACAAATCGATCATTCACACCAGAGACTACATCGTACAAAATGTACTCGGGAAGATAACAAACCAGCATTATATTGTTATTTTAGATACAATCCTGCCAAAAGAGGGTATAGAAAAAATGATTGAAATGTGGACACAATTCGGCAGATTTAAGGCATCAAACTAAAGGCTCGATGACCAGGTTAGGACAATAATGAAGAATGGTTGGTTTTCTGACATTGAAATACAAGAAATCCACTAATAAATATATAAGCAAACACATCAACAAACTCATATCACAATAACCGAGACAATGATCACAAACACTCCATGACAATAACTCATGCACTGCAAACACACAAAAGTAAACAATGATCCAAGAGGAAAAAAAATAATATAGATACCATTTGAAGAATCATGTCTGAAAAGAAAACCACATTACTTTCTCTCAGGAACCAAGACTTGAGGACAGTCAAGTCCGAAACCGAGAAAGTAAATGACTTATTAACAAATAATCCGATAAACGACATCAACATCACAGAGTTAAACGTTTTAATATACCCAGGAGCAAAATTGGTCAGTAAAAAACATCGGGATCCCCTTGAAGACCACAGACAGAAAGTCAAAACCCGGGTAGGAACTCAGACTTGATTTGCAGATAAAAAACTAAGACAACAAGAAAGAATAGTAAAATTGAGCATCAAGAAATATTCGGATGAAACAGAAAAAAACACAGCAACTAGAACTCAAAATAAGCTCAAAGAGACCAACCAAACATATAAGCAAAAGAAGCCTAGATAGATACCGAGACCAGACCAAACAATAGAGACAAAACAGGATGTTCAAAAACAATAAAAACAGGGTTGCGAATCCTCGAAGAAGGGTTTCAGGTGAACATACACCCCGACAGACTCGAGGCAACATTAAAAAGATAGCAAACTGAAAACCCCCTGGCCTTGATGGCATACACGGATTTTGGTTTAAATAATTCACCTCCATACACGACAGACATGCTACTCAAATGAATAAAGGCTAACAGAAAACTGATACCAGAATGGGTGACCAAAGGAAAGACTACTCTAATCCCAAAACACCCTCTCAAAAAACTGCCCCAACGAACTATAGACCCATAACGTACTTACCGATGATGTGGAAAATAATAACGACAAAAAATTAGGGAGCAGATCTATTACTCATTGATAAGACGCGGAATCTTCCCCGACGAACTGAAAGGATGCCGCAAGATAACTTGAGGCACAGTACCTCAATATATAGATCAAGACATCCTCAATGAAAGTAAAATGAGACAGAAAAATCTACCTTTGGCCTAGATCAACAGCAAAAATGCTTATGATATGGTCCCCCAAAGCTGGATACAACACTGTATCAAAATGTATGAAATACCCAACCAAATTGTACAGTTTATTGAGAAACCAAGCAAACCTGGCGAGTGGAATTGACAGCTGGAGGATAATGCTAAGCAAACGTAAAGATCAAAAGAGGCATATTCCAGGGAGAAAAGGAAACCTACGAATACTTAGGGATATTGGAAACTGACACCATCAAACAAGTGGAAATGAAATTTTAAAAAAATAAATGGGGTATCTCAGAAGAGGCAGAAAAATACTCGAGACAAAACTTTATAGCAGGAACCTTTTCAAAGGGATAAACACCTGAACTGTTTCCCTCATTAGATACTCGTCTCCATTCTTGAAGTGGACAACGAGTGTCGTGGTTATGACACTAAACAATCTGAGGGTAGGTTTCCAGTAATGCTGGAGCTTTGAGGAATGCGGAATACTCTTTCATTGCCATTGCTCCCAGGTTCACTCTGGCCTGGAGTAGTAGTACCAGATAGGGTCCTATCTATGTCTCAAATATAACTAACCTGTTTATTTATGCTAAACTGTATTGCTTGAAATGGAAGTGTTTGGACATTTAAACTGCGTACTTATGCTAAACTGAATTGTTTGAAAAGGACGTTTTTTGTATGCTAAACTGAAATGTTTGAAATAGAAGTATTTTGAAATTTAACTGTGTTAACCAAGACTATGCATATACTGAACCAAATTGTTTGAATTAGAACTGTTTGACTAAACTGAATAGCTTGAAATAGAAAACTTTTTGATAATTAACCTCTGTACATATGCTAAACTAAATTATTTAAAATAGAACCGTTTATTGGTATAATAAAGGATTTGGCATCAAAGGTTGATATGTCAGAAAACCTAAGCAAGCAAACAAAAAATACAAGTCATTTTTAAACAGATTGTGATTCATAAAGAGGACTCCGTTTCTTGTTGTACTGGTCCTGAAAGTAATACCGATGAAGTGGTCCTCGTTCCCCGGATCTCTAGAATTGGAGCCTCGCCATCATATGCCTTATAGCGTCATACCCAGGATACTCCTTTTTGTGTTGCTGTTATACCGCTGCAAGGAATAGAGTCAGAGTATTTTACGCAACATCGACACGACGACAATTGTTTAAAATTCAAATGAATTATAACAATGATAATTTTTACTTATTAATTCTTATGTAACTGTTTTCATCTTTTGTTCGTTAGATTACCACAGAACGAATCGTGATATTCTTCTTTGATTTTCCGTACCTAATGTGTTTTGCTATCGCATGATACTTTACAGCATAAAATTAAGAGGGTGAGAGTGGCAAACTTGCTGAACGTCTACATCATAGTAAATGACTTTAAAGTTCAGTTATAGCCTTCACGTTCAACTGTTGGACTAATACCCTTGGAAATGTATGAATACCTATCTCCTTAGTAGTGGGTTAAATAGCATCACTATTGGTTTTCTATGAGGATGACTTTGGCATTAAATAACCAAACAAGGTTGATATGCCATTAAACAACAACTACAACAACAAAAATCAATAGAAAAGCAAAAACAAAGCAAACGGAAACAACCCCCAGTAAAAAAGAGAGTAAACTATATGAGATTCTACGATACTTTGTGTCCAAGCGGTATACGTCATATGAACATGTTGACAGTCTTGTACAAGTACGAATTTCTTACAGGCTTTAATAATCATCACTCAATTATCTCCCCCTTTTTTCCACGTTTTATTAATTTTATAATAACCATTTTGGACACTTGTGTTTTGTTGACACCTACAAGGTATATTGCTTTTTTCTACTTGTTAACTCACGGACATAGCGTGTTTCCGGAAAAGATTACCACATATGAAAGACAATATAGTCAATATTAAAGAAGGAGGATTGATCGAATAATACCTAATTCATAAAACTAAATAAATGAAGAATATAAATCAATAAGTAAATTTATAAATAGAAAAATAAACTAGAGTCAAGATTTTAGAAAAAGTGAACTTACTTCAGTGTACTGAAAGCTTTTTGTTAAAAATCTTTGATTTCTCAGCGTATAAAAAGAACGGGGTTATTGTTTTAGGATAACATAAAGGAAATTAGAAAAAAATCAGACAGAATGTATTCTTTGCGACCGGACGAAGCAGGATATTGTAGGACAGGAAATTGGGTGACTAGAGACAAAGATTGAAAGAAAATTGTTTCCTAAAGGGGCTTCACACGGATATAGTAAATTCTATACATACATACATACATACATACATACATACATAGGTATACGAGTGAATGAAAGGTGAACGTTAACACACACAAATATATAGTGTGTGTATATTTGTGCGTGCGTGTCGAATATATATATATATATGTATATATATATATATATATATGTAATGCCCTTAAAGTTGGTAATGTATATAATGTCGGTATAATATTTATATATATATATATATATATATATATATATATATATATATATATATATATATATATATATATATAAAGTGGGTGTGCGTGTGTGTGCGCGTGCGTGTGTGTGTGTGTGAATATAAAAATGGGTTTATATAAATATATATATATATAATGCCTTCAAAGTTGGTAATGTATATAATGTCGGTATAATATTTCTATATCTCATATATATATATATATATATATATATATATATATATATATATATATATATATATATATAAAGTGTGTGTGCGTGGGTGTGCGCACGCGCGCGTGTGTGTGTGAATATAAAAATGGGTTTATATATATATATATATATATATATATATATATATATATATATATATATATATATATGTGTGTGTGTGTGTGTGTGTGTGTGTGTATTGCCTTTTACCGTGATAATGTATGCATCTATTACAGCGTTTTATTCAGGTTAATGAATTTATGTAAGCATAAAAACTTGTACACCCAGCACTCATGTATACATATATACACATCCGACCGGTCTTTATCTTGGAGATGTATGGATGTATATAAATATCGAGGCGTACGTATACCCTTTTTTTCAAAATTCAAATTTGTCTTAACATCTACTTTGCTATGGTAGAATTTTTTTTCAACAATACACACACCGTGTGCATATTTTGTTCAATAAAGGTAAACAAACCAATTATTTATCTGTTTTTTTGGGGGGGCGGGGGGTATTTTCTCAAAAATTTTTTATTGTTTATATCTTTTATTGCATATTTTTTTATTATTAATAATTGCTAATTACTTTTTATTTTAATTTATAAATCTATTGTTTTAAATGAATTATTGATCTCCTAATGTAAATTATATAATCTATTTACAAATGTATTATTTAAAATAAATAAATACATTATCTATTTAATTCATTTCGGGTTTTTTCAAATACTTTTGCATATCTTTTTTAACCCCCCCTCTAAATGCATTTTTTTATATACATTTCTTTTTGTAATTCTCATGACATAATTTTATTATTTCATGTTTATAAAAATAAATATTGCTGTGCTAACTGTGTTCCCATACTAAATGCAGTTATTTTTTTGTATTATTTTCCAAGGTTTTTTGTATATTTTTGGAGGTATATTTATTACATAATGTTTGTATTGCATGAAAATTGCTATGGTATATTTTTTATTACCTAATTTTCCAAAATTAGTCATGTATATATATTTTTCCCACACAAAAAGCAAAGTATGTTCCTGATATATAATTGCAAGTGCAGATTGACGAAAAAATGATACACAAGACTCGTGCATAGCAATTTTGTAAGGAAGCCCATCTATGTCACAATATTATCAGAAACTAATAGCTTCAGTATTATTCACATAACATAATTCTTTTTTTAACTGAAAAGAAAACACTTACGCTTACCTAAGCTGTCATACCGATAACCCAGAAAAGAAGCACAAAAATGTTAGCCCGAAGCCGAATTTTATTGACATTAATTTTCCGATGTAAGCTTCGTTGGGGAACGAATTCAGTTTCGGGTCACTCTTACGATGCTTTTAACCTGCACAAAGGTTCAATGTATGGAATAGCCATCCTCAATACGAATGGCAGTTCCCAAACATATCCTGATACTGCTAAATAATCTGATTTAATTCCGGAAAATACCGCCTCATTCCTCATGGAGTGTCTGTCAACTTTCTGCAAGTATTTGTAAAGGCCATCGAGTGGGTTGTTTGTACCAACGGCCCGAAATGACCCAAAACTAATCTCCAAGATTAAGATCAGATCTTATTGCAGACGAGTGTCAAAGACGTTATGCTGCAGATATTTCCAAATGTATTGTTCTCCCATAAGATCGAGCATAATCGTCATTGAAAAAGTTGTCTAATTCCAATGCATGATCATCAAAATAATACACGACGATCCCTTCAACAACTGAATCGGGAACATTTGTCCCTTCACGTTGCAGTGCAATATCAAACGATCGAGCTTGCTGTCACACAAACTTACTTTTCGTGACTCAACCACTTCTAAATTATATTTTCCTGTCCTTGAGGTCATAATAATTCCGCCGATGTGTATTTCTAAGCTTCTTGGCAAGACGTGACCCAAGGGGAGGGGTGACTGTTTCCTCTGGAAAGTGTACGGATATAACTTGGAAGACACATTCAGGTTATTTGGCCGCACAATTAACATGACTAGTTGATTTGAATTGGTGGTTCAATTGTAGAGTTTCGGCACTGCAATCTGTGGTCGCTGGTTCGATCTCCAGTGGTGGAGTTTATGGTATACACTGCTGATGAGACCTAATAACGTCGAAACACCTGTCCAGTGTCACTGTATGTCGTACGTAGGTGTTCAGCAGATTTTCTGGTTATGGTAATTCAATTCACAATATTAATTCCTCTACTTAAAAAAAAAAATATGTTCATACAATTTCCTGGTTACTGATTTAAGGAAATGCCTTCCTGCAATAAAGACTATTGTAACATTTAATAATCTGTCACATGCTAGAGAAACGAAGATTCGTCGAACCACTGCACGGATCATCCAAGAGCGTAAGTTCAAAGCAAATCGAACGGGGTGCTAGTGGTGCAACGGTTAACGTCGAACGAAATGTACACAGTAACTCGAGTTCAAATCCTACTCGAGGCTGTTTCCATGTCAAAAAGAACTAATGCTCCTCGGAAAGGTATGAATCGAATTATTCTCCCTCCGGCTAAATAGTAGGGCAGGTTGTCTCTTTAACTTTAATTGCATGACAACCGGTGATGGAGAAGGAAACTGGAATTCAAAACCTGTTAAAGTCCGCTAAAATTTTATTCTTCGTAGCCTGTTCATAGTGGAACGTTCGGTAAACTCGTATGATCAATACAAACCTTCCAAGGAACAGTTGTTAACGTTTCTACATATATCTTGGAACGAGAAGTCATAAGATAGGTTGTTCTGAAAACCACCATTTTTTTTCCAGGAGCTGTGTGATATTCTGGAGTTGATACACCATAGCTCACTTAAACATTGACCTGTTGTAGTGGGTACAGTTTCCTGATAAATCACCAAAGCAGCTTGTACGAGGATCATTAAATAAGTTTTCAGCCTTTTTTTGTATGGCCGCTTTTATTGATAGTACACACACGAAACTCTAGTCCCCTTCGAAGTAATCTCCTCCAGCTGCAATGCATTTGTTGTACCGTTCCAACAAATTCTCGAAGGTCACATAGATGTCTTCTTATGTGAGCCTATCAATGACCTTCGTCACAGCCCTTTTCATCTCCTCAATTGTCTCATAACGACAGCCTCTGAGCTTAGGGAATAACTAAAAGTCACAGGGAGCAAGGTATGGACTATAGGGAGGGTGAGAAACTGTGTTGATGCCCATCTTGCTCAAATAGACTGTGACAAGCATGGAGTTGTGAACTGGTGCATTGTCTTGGTGGAAATGCCACTGACCCGATTACAAGAGTGCTGAACTCTTCCGACGGAATCTCTTCCTGAACTCCCTTAAAACCTCAACATAGTAACCCTAACCCTAACCCTAAACCTTTGGCCAAGCAACTCTGGTGTTCTGGCTTCCTTACTCCTCCCTCACCTCTCATCATCCCTCACAGATTCCCTGCTTTCCTTGAATCTCTTATGCCACTGAAAAACTGATGCCCAATTCATGCAAGAAAAGCATTCTGAAGCATTCCATGCTTTTCTGTGGCATTTTTTCCGAGTTTAAAACATAATTTAATTGTATATCGTTCTTCTAAAGTGTCTCCACGTCCAGATTGCATTTTTGAAAATCACCAGCTGTGACAATCAGGCTTTAGTTGGGTGCATTCTAATTCCTGCTGTAGCTGGTCATTTGAACCTGAATTCGTAACATTTGGTCAGTCATCTTATCAGATGTATAGCAATAAGATACTCAATTTTCAAAATTCTACGACAATTAGAAATGCCTGTACAAAAAAAGTCTTGAAATTTGTTGAATAGACCAGGTACTTCACGTGCATTATTTACTTTTGGTCTTTCGATTCTCTGTCGATCTAAAATCGCCAGGATTGTTTGTTTTGTAACAGACAACTTATTACTTCAGTGATTATGTTTCTTTTTGTCAACAAGATAAATGGGTAATATGCATCCAATTATTATGACTCTTGTTTTCACTTATTTTTTGCTCCGGCATCAAACTAAATTTGCTTGTGAAGATAACGTAAAAATGACTAGCACCACTAGCACCCCTGTTTGATTTGCTTTGAACTTACGCTCTCGGATGATCCGTGCAGTGGTTCGACGTATCTTCGTTTCTATAGCATGTGACAGATTATTAAATGTTATAATAGTCTTTATAGGGGGAATGCATTTCCTTAACTCAGTAACCGGGAAAATATTTGTATGTATATATATATATATCTTTTTTTTTTAAGTAGAGGAATTAATATTGTGAATTGAGTTAGTATAACCAGAAAATCCACGAATGACTCACCACTGTTCAGTGACTCACCTCTGTGATTATCCGTCCTAGAGTTCCCAAACTTTGGTTATTTCTTGTTGTATGGAACCTCAAGGGAAAATTGAACTAATCTGAGTGACATTCTGGGAAAGTCTGTGTATGTTATACGGAAAGGTCATTTATGTGGTTATATTATTTTGTTTTGCTTCTTAATTTGTTTAATTTATTATCATTATTATTTTTAATATTTTACTCCTTTGGGAATTTTTCAGACCACTGTTTGCTGATGATCTTCACACTAGTTTGATTGACCGCAAATCTCCTCAAATCTCCAGGACACTTATTCTGGCCGATCTTAATAAAGCAGTTAATTGGATGGTCCTCCGAGCTACATGTTCCCCAATCCTTGTACCAAGAGGAATAAGTTCAATTGTTATCACTGTCACCATCATGTTCCTTAGATTTTTTTTTTCATTTCTCTAGCAAGATATAGATTATCTATTTATCTCTCTTGTCGCTTTCTTTCGATTTTATCCTGTGGTCTGTCGTGACGGCAAAGTCCACTATTCGACATGTTCTATTTCTTTTTTATTATTTCTTTTTATTTCAAACCAGTTTTAGCAAGTGGTTTGTCACTGAAGTCTGTGTGACTGTTAGTTCCACTGGTCTACACGGTTCTTCTCATCACACCAGCTAATTTTAACAGTGTTGTGGTCAATATATTTTCGATTTTTTTTCTGGCCTCCATTTCACCTACGATCTTTGCGTGGTTTCTGGTAATTACAGTTGCAATCAAAATAAATTTCATATTACACTTTTTTAGCTCTAAGGGGAGTTCCAAATATTTGACTTTATTTTTATTTGCTTTTATTTTCTCTGCATGATTTTCTGGAATATTTTTAATATTGTTATTTCTTGAGAGTTTTTCACACCAGCGTTAGCTGATAGTCTTTCACTTAAGTTTTAGTGACAACAAGTGTCCTCAAGACTCAATGATCCTTCATCATATTCTATTCGATTTTATTAATGCAAGAGACTGGATGTTCTCGACTTGTCTTCGTATTTCTACATCTTCTTGTTCCTCTACCATACCTTTGGGGATTGTTCCTAGTGCAACTATTACACGTGGTATCACCGTCACTTTCATGTTCCCTAGTCTTTTTAGCTATCTGGCCAGGAATATTACTTTCTCTCTTTTTCCTTTTTAAAATGTTTACTCTGTGATCTGACGGGATGACTATGTCCACTATTCGGCAGGTTTTCTGTTGTTTTTTTTTTTTTTTGTCTTTATTGGGAATCTTTTATTTTTTAGATGAGGCTTCTTAATCTGAGTATTAATTTTATTGCGGACTTTTGTCCTCATCTTGGTAGTTTTTTGTTGTTTTTCTCACTACGTTTCGGCCAAATTTCACCTCTGGCCTTTTTCAGGTGATTAACCGCGACCTCGGATAGGAATACTGAGTCTTGTAACCGTATCCCCAGTAATTACTGCCTTGCATAGTTGTTGTCTATCGCACCACGTTTTTGACCAAGAATCCCTCTGGCCGGCTTGGGTAGGAATTGAAACTGCTATCTTCTGACAATGCTCACCTGGAACCGTAGAGACTTTTCTTGTTGACAATTTGTAGGTCTTTTTTTTTTTTGGTTGACTATTTCTCAGTCTTTTGTTTGGCTGAGATTAGGAGATCTGTTTGTATCTTAAAATTCCGAAGAAGTTTGTGTGTTTCATTCTCCAGGAAACATTCCAGGTTGTGCATACATCACTTGTTCTTATGGTCAAATTTAAACTTCTTGCACACATCCCTGTGGATTACCTTCCCCACCTTGTCTTGTCTAGTATTTTCGCGCTAATTTACATTAGACTTTCATGTGATTAATTGTTTATTCTCTATCACCACCTATCATATATTTACTACTTTGTTGTGTCTGATCTATTTTCGTTTTAACATAGCTGGTCCTTACGGCGTTGTCTTGTACTGTTATTAGAAGAGATTCAGTTTCTTTTTTTTTAGGTTTCTCTTGCTTAGCCATATCCAAGTCTTCAGGTATGAGATTTGATTTTTGTGCTCTTTTGAAATACCCATATAATTACTTTTCTTCCCATTTTGATATTTTAGTTATAGTTGTCCTCTTGATTTATATGCTGTTTGTATTGTTTCTGGTTGGTGTAATTCGTCTTTCTTTGTTCTTTCTAATGTATCTTCGATCGTCGTATCGAAATAGCGATGCTATCTTCAATATTAGTGAATCATCTTCCTCCTTCTTTTCTTGCCACACAAAGTCTGTCTATGTTATATATCCAGAGTAAAACCTTCTGCAAAGTCATCAATTTCCTTCTCATTTGGTTTATATATGTGTTTCTTTCTTGTGCATTTTAAGAATGGTCCAATGTATCTTACAAAGTGTTTATTTCTTTGATGAGATTTCCGCAGCAAATCATAGTTTCGAGAAGTTTCTATGTTTTCTGAAGTATTCTTTTCGTATTTTTCTTTCAACTGTATTTGATAACGTCCGCTTCCAATATTTCAAAGTACACGAAAGTTACCTTCTCTTCAATTGTTCTTATAAGTTCCTGAGTTGAGTTCTTTCCATCGTTTCTCTTTTCCTACTTTTCATTCTAGAATGGTACAATGTTCTTTGTCAAATTCCATTCTTATTTCCTGGCTATATATTCTTATTGATTTAATCAGGATTTTTAGTTCTTTTTCAATGTGAGGTAATGCTTTGATATCATCCAAGCACAATGGATGGTTGACCTGTTCAAGTGATTTTCTGAATATTTAGCATCGAGTGCAAATCCTAATTATATAACTGAGTGGTATCATTGAAATCAAAAATACGAATTGTGATATTTAGAATCCACAGAATCACCTCCACCTGTTTATAAGTTCATCTTATTGTTTTTCTTAGCTTTCAGGATAAAATTTCTGTATTGTAGTATGTGTAAATTTTTTGGCTTCATTTTGTTATTGTGAGGATAATATTGCTATTATTTTATTGTGTTATTTTACTTTTATTTTATTTTCTATTTTTACATGATTTTTTTTTTTTTGTCTTATATATATATATATATATATATATATGTGGGGGGGGTTGTGGGTGTATTTGGGTGAGTGTTTGTTTGTTTGTTTGTGTGTGGGGGGTGTTTAATTTGCACTTATCTATTTTAGGAGGTGCCCGTGGTGTAATGGTTATCTTCGTAAAAATGGACACGGCGACACGAGTTCAAATCTTCGACGAGACTAATTGCATTTCACATAGCACTAATACCCTTGGGAAAGATATGAATCCAATTATTCTCCCTCCAGCTATGGGTAAATAGTAGGGCAGTCTAGGTTCTTCAGCCTTGGTGAGGCAACTAGTCTAGGAGAAGGAAAACTCTGAATTGAAACCTGTTAAACTCCGCTTAAAAATTTACCTTGTGCCATATCCTGCCCGAGCGGAGGGGTTGAGTAAATAGGATCTATTTTCGCCCATTTTTACATTAATATCAAAAGTTAATTCGGGGAAAGCAAAGTTTGATAACAATAAAATGACCTTTTGGAATTTCTGATTTTATATTCTTGATTAATTTAATTAATTCCCGGTTAAAATTGTTTTTTAGGGTTTCTGTGATAAAGATCTTAAGAGACATAATCCTTGTTGACATTTATTTTCAGTTTTGTATCCTTGAAAAACTTGTAAAATCAACACATCGTTAATCGTTCCAGAATATCATTTGTATTCTTATCAAAAAACATATTTGCTGACAGTGTGTCAACAACCTTCTATTTTTCTTTGAAAATAAATTAACCAATTTCTAAATGTTAGAGGAATGAAGAGATTATTTTCCAAAATTATTCATCTTTAATTAAGAAAAAAAATCTCTTACGTGTTTTCATTTCGTTTCGTTCACAATGTCTGTCTACGAACTTAAAATGTATTCATTATGTAATGAGGAGTCCTTAATGTATGGGAAAAAAATCACAATTGTCGATTATATTCACCGATCTTCGATGATGATATCTCTTTAATTCGACATTTTGTCTGAGCTACACCGTAGCAAATTGGAAGAAAAGTCATATTTTTTAATCTGATCTTAAGCAAAATTTTAAAAGTGAGGTTTACTGGTAATTGTTAAAATGACTATTAGTAAAAAAAAAAAAGTTTGAAAAAGCTATAACAAATATTAAGCTGTTTTTCTCTCGAGCTTTATGAATGAGACAGAATTATCGCCCTTGGGTTTTACATAACACGAGGCACCATATATATTCTTACCACACTCACACACACACACACACACACACACACACACACACACATATATATATATATATATATATATATATATATATATATATGTGTGTGTGTATGTGTGTGTGTGTGTGGTGATTTCAAAAAGTTTCCAGACTTTTTTGTACAGGCATTTAAAATTGTTGTAAACACTTGAAAATTCAGTATATAATTGCTATATATCTTCCGAGATAACTGACCAATTTTTATGATTTCAGGTTCAAATTAACAGCTACAGCAGGAATTGGAATGCAACCTACAAAAGCCTGATTGTCACAGCTCCCAGTGAAAGCATGCTGGCTCTCCTAGACCCAAGAAGGCCAGACAGAACAAATCCACCGACAAACTTTTGATGGTCCCTTTTTTGACCCCACTGGCATGAGTTACATGCACTGGTTTCCCACTGGATAGACAGTCAACAAAGAATACTATGTTGAGGTTTTAAGGGGGTTCAGGAAGAGATTTCGTCGAAAGAGGCCAGCACTCTTGAAATCAGGTCAGTGGCATTTCCATCTGGACAATGTACCAGTCCACAACTCCATCTTAGTCAAAGTCTATTTGAGCAAAATGGGCATCAGGACAGTTCGTCACCCTCCCTATAGTACATACCTTGCTCCCTGTGACTTTTAGTTATTCCCTAAGCTCAGAAGCCGTCGTTATGAGACAATTGAGGAGATGAAAGAACGCTGTGACGGAGGTCATTGATACGCTCACACAAGAGGACATCTATGGGGCCTTCGAGAATTTGTTGGAACGGTACATAGTGCATTGCAGCCGGAGGAGATTACTTCGAAGGGGACTAGAGTTTCATGTGTGTACTATTAATAAAAGTACCCATACGAAAAAGTTTGGAAACTTATTTAATGATCTTCGTATATATATATATATATATATATATATGCAACAGCGACTAAGGCATAATTACTTCTCTTATATATATATATATATATATATATATATATATATATATATATATATATATATATAAGAGAAGTAATTATGCCTTAGTCGCTGTTGCACTGAACTGAGACATCGAAGTTTTCGTGTTCGAAATGAGTTACAATATTTCGTTCAATTTTGGACTAATGTCCAAGGGAAAGATGAGAACGCCTGTATCTTATTTAGTTATGGGTCAAATAGTATTGCTATTCCTCTTCAACAATGGTGTTTTTGGCATTGAATAGCTCATGAAATGTGATATCCGATTGAAATATGAAACAAAAACTGCACTCGATATGTGCATATATATATATATACGTATATACATATATTGGCAGGCCCTCTAGACCATCATGTGTCTGCACTGAGGTTTTGTATGTAAGTCCTTGCTGATTCGGCACCACTATGTGTCCATAAGCCGGATTCCCTAAGAGAACGCTGTTCATGAGTTTGACCTTATTTTTCCAGCAGTGCCGAGTATGTCTTGAATATCTTGAGATGGTAGTAAAGTAGCAATATAGATGCTGCTTTGTAAAGTGCTGTTTCCCGCATTTATTCAGAACTGTAGGTAGTTTTATGGTGTTGTTTCTATTAAGCTTTTTTCTGTATGCTTTTCATTAAAGTTCATGTGATGTATCCTTTCAATAGTGCGACATTGACAAATCTTGAAAGAAATCATTTTTTAGAGAGATCCAAGAGTTCAAATTTTAATGTTATTGATAGCCGATTAATTGCAGTTCCCGTATTTTCTATGAGTGGGTTAATATTGTATTTACTAGATGAATTATTGCTGCCGAGTTTTGTGAATCGGTCCACCTAATTTTGGAGATGTATCCTTTAAATTGTACATGACTCCTACCTGTTTAAAACCATCGCACTTTGTCTTCACTTAGAGGTCAATGTCTCATGCTGCTTGGTCATGGTTATGTTTCAAGGACACGTCTCGTGCCGATGTATTTGCGAAAAAGTGCTAGAAGGTCTTCATCATCTGCATTTGTCATAGTTTCTGCGAGACATCATCTGCTTCTTGTCTTTTTTTTTTATGTGAAACCGTTTTTTTTTATTTGATTTACTGACATCTGCCGTACGTAATAAAGTCAAATTTCCTACTTACATGGTGCTTGTGTATCCCTAGCGAAAATGTCAAAGAAGTCGGTGTCAACATCACGTGAGCGAACCATTGATTTTGTGTTAGTGGAAAGCAAATATTTAGCTGTAATATATTCTTTAGGGAGACCATATACAGGTAGTGTTTGCTCTATCTTTTATCTTTGTATGGACTTAAATGCCCGACAGAAGTCTACAAACATCTGTATTCCCTTGAGAGTGTATGCGCAAATTACTTCAATGATTCGACAGATTGCCAAAATCTTTATAGTTGTGATCAATTTCTTACTTTCCTTAGAATTTTCTCGATTTCAGATTGAAGAGAAAAGCAGAATTTTGTTAACCATTGCAGCTATAACGATAATGGTTATGCATTTGTAGATCATCATCATCATCATCATCATGTCGCGCTGGTAGCACGGATATCCCTGACCCTCTCTCGCCACTCCTCCCTATCGTTCATCGTTCTAGGAAGGTCTTCAGGACAACATCCCTTATCCTCACATAGTTGCTGAATGTATGTTCGTGCTGGTCGTCCTGCTTTTGCACGGCCATGTGTGGGGGTACATAAGAGTACATCTCTTATGAGTTCGTCCTTGCTTCTCCAGCAGTGTCCTGCATGTCTGGTTCATCTAACTTGAATAGTTTTCGTGATAGGGGGCAGGTGGCCGTACAGTTGGTGTCTTGTAGGGTGTTGCCGCCAGGTCTTGTTTAAGATTGCACGTAGCATTCTTGTGTAATTGCCGTCTAGCTCCTTCTCCAGCCGTTTTGTTAGCGTCCATGTAGTGCACCCATATAACAGTATCGATGTGACCGCTGCCTGAAAGAAACTGCGTTTCATTTTATCGGTTAGGTCTGATTTCCATATAATCGATAGCCTATTGATAGCTGCCCATGCTTTCATTAACCTCGTATCGATGTCCTTTTCGGTTGATTCGACGCTGCTTCCTAGGTAAGTGAATTTGTCTACTAGTTTAAGAGGGGTTGTAGATCATGGTAATTCATAGGTCACCTTTCTTTGAAAGGATGTAGCCGTTTATCCTTTTCCTTATTAAGTTTTGTTTATAAACAACATTGGCTAATTAAAGAAGTATTTCGTCAAATATCCTTGTCTTCTATTGTCCAGAAGACAGTTCATCCCGGCCGGCAGCTTTTCTGCTTTTAATTTTTTCCCCTGCGGCGTCAAAATCAGCCCAAGTCTGATGTCTGGTTGACAAAAAAAAAATAACTTTTCCTGCAAGCTTCTCTGACATTTTGGAAAGGTTTATAAGCTAATTCTTGAAATGTTCATTCACTTCTGAAGTATTTCTTCTTGGTTAGCAGCTTTTATTTTTAATTTCTAAGCATCTTTCGTTTGCTAATTTCATTTAAGATCTGCAATGTTATTTGTACTTGTCTATCCACCGCCAAAATTATGTTTCTATTGCTCCATCTTGAATATTATCAACTTCTTCTTTTTGTTAGGGTTTAATTATTTATCTTTAAAAGTTGTTGGCGACCATAGTCGAGGGTGACCCGAAAGCTCCCTCTATGATAGCTACTACACCAAGGTGTAGGGAAGGGTGCTACTCCTTTCCATGAATTGCTCCACTTCACCCTTGATCCGTACCTTATAATGCTGAGTGTTAATCAAGGAGGCATCAAGTACCATTTTTTGAGTCTTTGTTAGGAATCGACCTGGGATTGAACCCAGGTCTCCCGGGCCATTGGTGAACGTTTTTTCATTTAGTAAGGATGCTTTTCTCATGTTATCCTGTTTTTCCCAAACTGCTATTGAATAAAGATAAACTGAGTTTTTGTTTTGATTGGTATGCACTCGGCTGCTGCTTTTACGTGAACTGTCTCCCATCTTTCCTATTCGTCATCTGGAGTACGCTTTTACCAACCTCTACATACGTGCAGAATAGGACAGAATGTAAGTATTTTAACTAGTATTTATCAGATTTATATTCAGAGTTTTTCTTCTTAACCTGTTACCATGCCAAATTCTCAGTCTGCCTCATTTATAAATTCATAACTGGAGAGAAAATTGTTAGAGTCCTGCCTCATTCAGATAATTTTATTTAGATGACTCCTGAAAAGTATCAGACTTGTATTTTATAGTTTACGTGTATTAATTTCTAATAAAAGCATTGGTATGCAAGGACCAACAATATAGTGAATTAAACCAGTTTGTTTCTAATTTCTGTAAAGACACAGGTGTGTCTTTTATGAGACAATTTGATGACCAAAGGATTTCGTTTTATATATCTTGCCTTTGGGTTTAGTTAGGCTGAAAACCTTTCGGCTCAGCACATGGGTTAGATAGGTGCAAAATTGAGCTCAGGTGTTGACGCGAGCGCGGGGAGGATGTGTCGTTCACAGATGTCAAAATAAAAATTCCAGAGAGAGGATGTGACCACGGATGTGAATGACGTCATGCACAGGAAGCGTGCACGGAGGATTTTGGGAGATTTGAAAAAGTCAGTAGTTGAGTTTTGCCTCGGAAGAAGACGGTTGACTTTCGCTTGCTCGCCATGGCTTTGTGTCGGGTGCGCACGTGGTTTGGGGCAGATGGAAAAGTCAGGTGTATCTCTCTCCTTATGTCGAAAAACCTTTTAACTCAAAGGTAATAAAAGTTTCGTACCTGAACTAAGAAGTCGTAAGTGTTTTCGTGTTTCGAAATTAATATGTTTTGTGTATATATGTTATGAACATTCAATGTTCATTTCACGTATTCATGTATGGCTATGTTACAACAATTCTATCATCGAACGATGAGTCTGCCACACATTTTAAAGCCCAGCTAATCCTCATGTGGTTCATAGATATAAGAATTTGAAGAACTTTAGATTTATTTGGGGATATACATACAAACAGTTTACCTTTTCTTTTTCATGGAGGTGCCCGTGGTGTAGTCGTTATCGTCGTAAGAAATGGACACGGCGACACGAGTTCAAATCCTGGACGAGACTGATTGCATTTCATAAAGCACTAATACCCTTGGGGAAGGTATGAATCCAATTATTCTCCCTCTAGCTATGGTAAATAATAGAGCAGACTAGGTTCTTCAGCCTTGGTTAGGCAACTAGTCTAGGAGAAGGAAAACTCTGAATTCAAACCTGTTAAACTTCGCTTAAAAATTTACCTTGTGTCATATCCTGCCCGAGCGGAGGGGTTGGTAAATATTACCTTCTCTTCCTTTTTTCTTTTTTCTTTTTTAATCTATTGTTTTGGCATACAAGTCTATTTTCGAGAGAACTATTTTCTGGATAGTGACAATTAATATTTGGCAACTTTTGTAAGTGAATATATTATTTCCATCTTTGCCTAATCTATGATCATTCATGCCTCCACCGATTATCGGAAATTTGTGCTTGGGAATGTGTCGGACTGGGGAAGATTGCTCGTTTCCTCACTGGCTTTGATGGGACTGTTCAAAGAAAATATTGTTATACAGGGGCTGAAGTCAAATCTAGCATACATCATTCTCGCTTGGATTTTCTCAAAGGATTTTTGTAGTTATGAGACAATGATTGAGAAACATTCCAATACCTACAACGATTGCGCAGAAGCAGATTTTCAATGCTGATGGCAAACAAAAATATCCATACATTATTGGTACCATTGTACTTTAATTCACGTTTGCTACCAGGAGTAATGAACAATAGGTACAGATGGAGAGAGAAAGTTAGGAGACTCCCTGCTATCGGCCAGAAGTAATGATGATATATATATATAAGCTTTTGCTGGGGGATGGATTTGGTTCACCTGATCTCTTGATATCTTGATTAGCGTTAATGGTCCTGAATTTTGAGATTATTTTATTCCGATAGATGGATAATTTTCAAAATTATAATTTTGTCTTTTCAAACATATCTTCACAACCAAAGTTTGAAAAGCAAAGCTCTGTGTTATGTACGGCGAAAAAGAGGTGTTATCGTAAGCTATTTATAGAAAGAAAGCAAGTTACTATTATTTTCAACAGGTTGGAGAAAAATCCCCCAAACTTCTTCACTTAACATCAATTTCTTATAAATATATAAATTGCCCATATCTTTTCAATAATATAAATCGTTGATTTAAGAAAAAGAGAGGCACGTGATTTTTATTGCTCCCAACGTGACCAACATAAGAAAAAAGAGACAGTCTTAAAGATGGCGAAATAATTGCAGGCAGCATGTTTTGTTTTGTTTTTTTTCTTACAAACTTGTCGGGGTCGTAAATGACATTTGCTGGAATAATTCTTCAGAAACTTTTAAAGTAACCGTCTTTTAATTGTTGAATTCTAAAGATCTCAATTTTTATAGCATTTATTTTTGTCTTGTATTCTTATTTTGACTCCTTCTGCAAGAAATATTTTTGTTTTTTCCTCTTTACATTTTCTTCCAAGGAAAGTGGAATTCCGTTCATCTCTTCTAAAGATCTTTGCACAAAGACAATTATTCTGAACCATTTAAAAACGTTTTTTATTATTTTATTATGACTTTGTTGATTACTTTTTTTTTTCTTTAGAGTTTTTGGTAATTATTTATTACAAGACATTTATTAATTGCTTTGTCATGGTGCTTCGAACTAATTTGCCTCTAAGACTTTAAACTTTTGGTGATGTTTCCCGTGTTCACAGTGTGTTTTTCGGTTTAACTTTTATGGTTCTATAGAAACTTTGTTTTTTTTTAATTAATTTCATCAAAATAACAAGCACAGTAAGGATTCCGATATAATAATAATATTAATAATAATAATAATAATAATAATCAGAAATTATGAAAATACATATTGGGGAGTGTAGTAGTGATAAAATTATTATTATTATTATTATTATTAGAAGAAGAAGAAGAAGAAGAAGAAGAAGAAGAAGAAGAAGAAGAAGAAGAAGAAGAAGAAGTGTAACGATTTTGATATAATAATACTAATGGCAAAAATTAGCGAAACAAGTAAATTATAACATTTGTTTGGAAATGTTATAATGGGGTATATTCTAGTGATAATTATTAGAAAAGAAAGAACAAAAACAAAGAAGAAAGAGGGTATAAGGTAATATGAGAAGAAGAAGAAGAAGAAGAAGAAGAAGAAGAAGAAGAAGAAGAAGAAGAAGAAGAAGAAGGTTTTACAGTAATGATGAACCGAACCAACCAGATACACTTTCTTAAGGACACCGTATAAAGTCAATGCGCTGTGCTACACAATTGTACCTTGTTAGTAATTAACTATGAGGTAAAACATCAGTAACTTGAAAGCACTAAATGTTCCATAGTGTTGATAATATTACGTGGCTAATTATTCGTAAATTCTTTTTTTGTGGGGTTGCAATTTATAATTTTTAAATGCACACGAGTAATTACTGATTGTGGTTACACGTTTTCCTGCAAATATTATTTCGTTGATATAGATCAATTCACAATCTGAGCTATATTTACCGAGGAGAAATACTTTTCATATTAAATAATTTCTTTTTATTCCATTGTTATCGATACAAAAATTGAAAACATAAGTTCTTTTGGATGCGTGTATGCACAGAAAAAAAAACACGTCAAAAGTAAGAATATAAAAAGATATATCCCAGAACCTTGGTTTGGTTTGTTGGGAAACTACTCATATCGTTACATAGCCATATACACGAATATGGCCATTTGCAAAATGGGTGAAATGGACATCGAATGTTCATTACGATAGAACATATGAATCTCGAAATTCGAAAACACGTAACGACTTCTTGTTCAGGTACGAAACCTTTTTATTAATTTTGAGTTAAAGGTTTCGACGTAAGGAGGAGAGACACAATCTTCTATGCTGTCTTATTCATTTGGCCGCCATCTCGTGTGCCCCCCCCACACCATAGGGCGCAAGTTCGCCTCGCATCTGTGAGCTCCAAAAGTCGACCGTCTTCGCCCCGTGTCTAATCTCAACTCTTGCGGGCCATTAGGGTGCAAGTTCGACTCGCGTCTGCGAGCTCCAAAAGTCGAACCTCTTCGTTTGGCGTCTAGTACTCGACTCTCTAACTTTGTTCAAATCTCCACAAACCTCTGCGCACTTCGGGTGCGTGACGTCACCCGCACCCAGTCACCCAGTTTCGTCTCAGACTATTATGACATCTGAGTGAAACCTCCATCCGCCCGCGGGCGCCCGCGTTAACACCTGCCTCAATGTTGCACCGAACTAACCCATGTGCTGAGCCGAAAGGTTCTCAGCCTAACTAAACTCAAAGACATGAACCGAAATCCCTCGGCTATTCCATAACAATATACCATGACTTTGGCAATAATAATTAGATGGAGCTACACCTCTCCTAGTCAACAACTAAATTCAGGTTTATCGGACTATTGTCTTCATCTTTATTGTTATTTCCACAACGTTTCGGCCGATATGTCCTCCGGCCTTCTTCAGGTGTTGGTCGAACTCGGGAACCTTCACGGATATTTGAACTACGTCGTTTATTAGTTCAAAGTTCCGTGAAGGTTCTCGAGTGGAAATAACAATAAAGATGAAGACAATAGTCCGAAAAACCTTAATGATAAAAATCAATAAGCTTCGTCTCAGAAATTTAGACAACTAACTGAATTCAGTGTTTCCTTTTATTACCTTCTTGACTTTTAGGTTTTCGACACGAGGAGAGAGAAAGACACAATTTTTACTCTGCTGACTGCTCGTCCAGCGTCAGCTCTCGACTCACTGACCCAACAAACCCACGCGCATCCCGCAGCAAACAACTGGACTGGCCTCGCCCAGATTCGAATCCCAACTCGCCCCAAGTTCAAATATAACTGTTTTTTTTTTTTTCAAAATACCCAAGAATCCCAGCCCATCGCTTCCGGGCATGACGTCATTTCCTCTCCGGAGTTTTTTTTTTTTATTATGACATAACGCGCATGAACACCTGCGTTAATGTATGCACCTACCGGTGCACTAGGCTGAATGGTTCTCAGCCTAACTAAACCGAAAGATAAGATATAACCAACGAAAAATGATACTATTAAAAAAATCCTTCCGCAATTATATAACATTCTGGCCTATCTCAATAATGTAGTAGTTTTGATAGTCTCCACACGTCGTCTTATTTCTAAGTCGTACAGTTTCTTTAATAATATTTTGGTGACAGTAACAAAAGCACCAATCACGATTGGCATAATTGTAAAGTCTGAGAAACACCAAGTTTTCTCAAGTCTTCAAGAATCTTCTCAGTCATCATCATCATCATCATCGTGCTGGCAGCACGGATATCCCTGACCCTCTCTCGCCACTCCTCCCTATCGTTCATCGCCCTAGGTAGGTCTTCAGGACAACATCCTGTATCCTCACATAGCTGCTGAATGTACGTTCGAGCTGGTCGCCCTGCTTTTGCGCGGCCATGTGTGGGGATCCATAAGAGTACATCTCTTATGAGTTCATCTCTGCTTCTCCAGCAGTGTCCTGCATGTCTGGTTCGTCTAACTTGAATAGTTTTCGTGATAGGGGGCAGGTGGCCGTACAGTTGGTGTCTTGTGGGGTGTTGCTGCCAGGACTTGTTCAGGATTGCACGCAGCATTCTTGTGTAATTGCCATCTAGTTTCTTCTCCAGCCGTTTTGTTAGCGTCCATGTAGTGCATCCATATAGCAGTATCGATGTGACCGCTGCCTGGAAGAAACTGCGAATTCTAAAGTTCGGATAATCCCTGGTCATACTCATTCTTCCAGCTCATTCAGAACCCCTAAACAAGTTTTTGTGGCCGTTTCGAGTGCACCAATTACAATTACTGTCACCATGTGGTCCAATTTTTTTTTTTTAATTCGATGGCAATCTTATTTTGTCAGTGGTCCACTAGGATGGTAAAGTCCTCTAATCGGTCTGTTCTCTTTTTTCTTTTTGTTAACTATAACTAGATCTAAACTTATGGCCGGAAGA
The DNA here is from genome assembly GCA_963585895.1 of Sepioteuthis lessoniana. Lineage (NCBI taxonomy): Eukaryota > Metazoa > Mollusca > Cephalopoda > Myopsida > Loliginidae > Sepioteuthis > Sepioteuthis lessoniana. The sequence goes on along the minus strand of OY757931.1, from coordinate 78,324,544 downwards.
AGGTAATCTGTTTGCATCTTAAAATCCCTAAGAATTCTTAAGTATTTATTATATTTTTTCTCTTTTCAGAGTTTTTTATACCAGTATTGGTTAATAGTTCGACATTTCCTCCAGTTACACGATGTTCCTGAGTGGTAGAATCTTGTAGGGTCCTGTTGATTGGTTAAATAGATCAGTTTTAAAAAAAGTATCATTATTGGAAAGGAACATTCGAAAAAATATATTTGTATTTAGAATACACACTTGAAGCAATAATTGTTTACAGATTATTATAATTATCATTTTATTATTTGGAGATTTTTTTACCTGGGTTAGCTAATGGTTTTCCACTTGAGTGTGAGTGACAGCATGTCTTCTAAAGACTCCAGGACTCATTTCTGTATTCTGGTTAATCTCAAGATTGTTGTAGCTTGAATGGTCTCTACTCGTCTTCTTATTTCCAACTCCTCCAGTCTCTTTACCAATCCTTTGATGACTCTACCGAGCGCACAAGTTACAATTGTTATCTAAAAACAGGGTGTGAGGATGTACATTAATGATATAGGGATGGAGTTTGGCATTGAAAATGTACCATGTTATTAATGAAAAGTAGAAAACGACTAATGACGGAGGAATACAACATACCGAATCAAGAAAAATCAGAACACTGGAAAAGAAACTGTTCCCCTCATTAGACACTTGGGGTTATTCTTAAAGATGCCCGGAGAAGAACTTAAACAAATCGACCAGAGAACAAGAATACTCATCATGATGAATTAGGCCTTATATACCAGAGGTGACGTAGACTGACTGTCATCATCATCATCATGTCGAGCCACCAGCACGGATATCCCTAACCCTCTCTCGCCACTTTTCCCATTCGATCATCGCCTCTGGCAGGTCTTCAGGACAATATCCCGTATCCTCACAGAGCTGTACGTATGTTCGAGCTGGTCGTTCTGCTTTTGCTCGGCAATATGAGGGAATCCATAGGAGTACATCCCTTATTACCTCATCCCTGCTTCTCCAGCAGTGTCCTGCATGTCTGGTTCGTCTAACTTTGATAGTTTTCGTGATGGGAGGTAGGTGACGTATAGTTGGTGCTTTGTGGAGTGCTGCCGCCAGGACTTGTTCAATATTGCTCGCAGCATTCTCAAACGGCTTTGAAAAGAAGCAGAAGGTACCCCGCAAAAACAATTACCGACGCCGACTACGCCGATGACATAGCGATTCTGGCAAATACATCCAACCAGGCCGAAACACTACTGCATAGTTTGGAATAAGCTGTCACAGGGATTGACCTCCATATCAATGCACACAAAACTGAATATATGCGCTTAAATCAAACAGGCGACATTAGCACACTAGACAGAACCTCTCTGAAACTGGTAGACAAGTTCACCAACCTAGGAAGCAGTGTCTCATTAACTGAAAAAGACATCGACACACGGCTAACGAAGGCATGGACTGCTATTTATGAGCTACATATAGAAGCCAGACCTGACCGATAAAATGAAACGCAATTTCTTCCAAGCAGCGGTCGTGTCGATACTGCTATATGGATGCACTACACCGGCGCTTACAAAACGGCTGGAGAAAAAGACATTGTAATTCTAGAAGAAAGAAAGAAGAAGAGGGCTCACCAGAATTGAAGATAGCGTCGATGCATTGGTTATCAGACTCGGAGACTATCTAAAAATACGCAGAGGTAGACTTATTACAACGACCAGAAACAATACAAACAGCATAAGCATCTAGTGAACAAAAAAAGCCTAAAGAAAAACAGGGGAAGAAAACAACCGTATGAACATTTCCAGCGACAAACGTGCGATATCTCACACGAGAAAACATGGCTAAGAAAGGGAAAATTTAAGAAAGAAACTGAATGTCGTCCGATAGCAGTACAAATGAACGTCATAAGGAATATCTATGAGAAAGCAAAAACAGACAAGATGCAACAAAACAGTAGATGTAGGTTATGTGGTGATAGAGAAGAAACGATGAATCACATAATAAGCGAATGCAGTAAGTTCTCTCATAAAGAGTATAAGAATGGGCAAGACTGAGTGGGAAAGATAATCCACTAGGAATTCTGCAAGAAGTTTAAATTCGACAACACGAAAAAAATATGTAATGCTCAAGCTAGAATACCTCCTGTAAAATGAGACGCACAAAATTACCTGGGATACTGAGATAAAAATACATTAGCCCTCGCCCAGGCGACCAGACCCAGTGATAGTAAACTAAAATAAAAATAACCGGCCAAATAATGGACTTTGCGGTTCCGGCTCACCACAGGTTAAAACTGAACTAAGGCGAAGAGAGAGATAAGTACCAAGGCCTTGCTAGAGAACTGAAAATCATGAGAGTGACTGCGACTCTAATTGTGATTGATACACTTGGTATTCACTAAAAGTTTGATATAGGGACTGGAAGACTTAGAAATAAGAGGACGATTAGAGACCATCCAAACTACAGCATTCTTGAGATCAGCCAGAATACTAAGAAGTGTCCTGGATTCTTAAGGAGACTTGCTGTTATGCACACTCTAGTGGAAAACCATTAGCTAACTCACGAGGAAATAAACCTCAATAGGGTAAATCAATATTAATAATGATTTCTAAACAACAATAGATTTAAGTATGTATTCTCAATACAAATTCTATTTTATATAATTTCGAATATTCTTTTCCAATAATAATAATTTCTAAACAGATCTATTTGACCGAACGATAGGGACCTAACAGATACTATCACTCAGGGTCAAAGTATATTTGGGGGAAATGCTAATAGAGGTGTTCTCTTTGCTGTTCAACGCTTCAGAATTCTAATCCCACCATCAGATTAAGATGAGTGTCATACAAAAGATACCTTCTTTTTTTTTAGATATTTCATTCACTGCATAGGGTACAGTCAGCAATTATATTCCTTACCAACGGAGAGGAGAGTAAGACAATTAATTGACGTAGGAAGAAGACACAGCAATCGAAAGTAAGATAAAATACAAATCTTCTAATGGGAGGAGTCCTCGTGGTGTAATGGTTAAAGCGATGGACCGCGGAATCGTAGTAAGCGAGTTCGTACTCCAGTCGCGCTATTACGTTCACTTTCAGGCAAATACCCTTGCTAAAGGTATGAACCCCCATATCCTCCCAGCTATGGGTTAAATAGTACCACTGCTGTTCTTCGAGGAGAATGGCGTTGGCATTAAATAACCTACAAGGGTTGATGTTCCATTAAACAAAGAAACCAAACCAAACCAAAATCTTCTAATGAAAATATTGCGTTACAAAAAACATAAATTTATTAAAGATAAAAACAAAGATTAAATCTAAAATAAAAATTATGTGGATTTAAAATAAATGTTGTCGATATATTCTCATGCAAATGAATGTCTGTAACGAGGTCACGGGTTGCCACTGAATGTATATTGCTTTGTCAACTGAATGAAATATGTGGTATTGTTAGCAAATGAATGGCCGAAGGCTGGAAAAGGAGGCTGCTATATCATCATTAACAGCGATAAAAAACGTATTCTCCCCAAATTTCAGGACCTACTCAATTAATAGTGATAACAATTATCATCTGTGGCCTCTTGACAGTCCCTGAGATCTTGCAAAAGGAATGAGTCATCAGGAAATTGCGAAATGGTATTGGTTAGATATTTGAAATTTAAACATCAAACCGGTTAACTCATATTGCTGAAATATCTTTGGAAAATGGAAGATTTTAAAATTATGACGACAAATCATTTCCTTTTGTTTATCTGATATTTTCATATTTCATAATAATTGCCAGTTTCAAATCAATTGATTGTTTGATTGTTTTTAACGGCACGCTCACTCCTCCGGGCTATTCTAGATCTAACGGTTAATAATTAACGTTCATCTTAAATTTGTACTTTGGCGGTAGTTGTTTCATATTTTGTTTTTTTTTGTTTTGTTTTTTTTGTATAGAGCGTTACGTATCAAACATTTCCATATAATGAAAATAATTTGTAGTTATATGGTTTCAAGTATCAGTATCTAATTCTAAAAATTTATATGGTTTCTAGAAAGTATGTCGAAATGATAATAGTCATACGCTTGAACAATGTCATATGGTTTCAAATGACTAATAATAATCCTGAGAAAAAAATTACTTTTAAATAAATATTTCTAATAAAAATAAGTTAGTAATAAGGCATCAGCTATTCCGAACGAATACGATTCGTGATCTCTCTCTCTCTCTCTCTCTCTCTTTCTTTCTCTCTATCTCTTTCTCTCTCTCTCTCTCTCTCTCTCTCTCTCTCTCTCTCTCTCTCTCTCTATCTATCTATCTATCTTTATATATTGCTAAAGAATATGAATCATGATTTCTTTTTATTCGCATTTTTCATTCGTCAATGATTATTAGTTTCTTTTTTTTTATTTGATATCGTGCTTTCTCTATTTGAAACAAATATTTTGCATAACTGATATTTGGGTTTCTTTTTCATTTTAATGTCACATAAACCTTTATGGGTTATTTAATACCAAATCAGTCTTTCTAGAAGATCAGTAATTGTACTATTAAACCCATATACGGGGTTCGTACCTTACCGAATGATACAAGTCCGAACGTGACCGTTATAACAAGACAAGTGTTCGAACTCGAATACTTCGATTTCCCAGTCCAGTGCGTTAGCCATTACGCCACTGATTATATAGTTTTAGGCATTTTTAAGTGATACTAGAAGTTACAACCATTTTTTTTAATCGAGCCCTTTATTGTTCTGAATGTTTTAGACAGAAAAAAAGGAATTCTTTCTTATAAACACCTATGATATAAATAAATAAAACTTATCACAAAAATGTATGGTCACTTGGTCAATGGTAGTTTGTGAGGATCGAAAAGATGCAGAAAATAATGAAAATGTACAATCTTACATTTCTCCGTGATATTATATTGACAAGCGCTTTACCGTCGTGGAGATATTTTTTTCAATCACCCTAATGCTGATTTATCAACAATTTTTGATTTTTTTTTTCGATTCTTCAAACATTCTCTCGGGTTCTTGACATACATGGCGTTAACAACATGTGTCAACAACAAATATATGAGCTATTAACATATATTAATATCTTCTTTAAAAATCTAATCTGAAAAGGAATAACAAAATCTACTCAAGATATTCCTTGCTCTTTCTTTTAAGATATTGAAGGCAGATTTAGTCTCTCTGCCTCTTGTGATGAATACCTTGTTTTGGAGCTTTGTCAAATGGGGTGTTAACTCTCTATTTCCAGGCCCACCCTAAGGATAGCACCTATTAAGATCTCATGAATAGCCAAAAAATATTTGTTTTAAAATTAACAGTACAAGATATAAATTCTTGAAACCATATAAAAGAGTCGGCTGAAAGGACAGTAGGCTGACCAAGATGCTGCCATGAAATGTGACCAAATGAGCCTGATTTTTCAATAGAGTCCCCCTTGATGTCATCACACTTCTTCCAGTGTTTATGTTATTTGATCAAATATGAAAAAAAAATTCATTTAAACATATAACGCCATCATATGAATTTTTAAGCCAATTCTCGTAACTCTGTATTAAGAATTAATAAGGATAAATGTTTGAAACCATATACCTATAAATTGAAAACAAAAATAACCAGGAAAAAACAAAAGACAAAATGTTCTGGCTTGAGCTACGTCATCAGTTCAAACAATCAATTATCCATCTACCTATCAAGTTGACCATACATCCAAGCAATAATATATATAAAGTTGGTAATCATAGTCGAAGGCGACCTAAAGGCTCCCTTTTCAATAGCTACTACGTCGAGATGTAGGGAACGGCGCTTCTCCTTTGCTGGTTGTTCCACTTTACCATTGATCCTTATAATGCTGAGTGTTAAGCAAGACAGCACCAACTACCATTTTGTGCATTTGGTTAGACTAGACCTAGGATTGAACCCATGTATCCAAGGGATTAGTGAATATTGTAATCCGTAGACCAATATACTGTTGTAAAAATGGTATCATTAAGATTGATAATGAATTCTTGAATGTCTATATATCTCAATTTTATAAATACAAGGGTAGTTAAAAAAGTTCTAAGATATGTACCGAAACATTTTTGGTGTGGAAACACTCTGCTATTCTTACAAAATAAAAATAAAAATAACTCAAATTCCTGTAATAATTTCTGATCAGTTGAGGTCAATAAGATGGTGACGACTGTCTATCCAATCAATAGTGCGGACGAAGTAGAAAACTTTTGGAACAACTCTCGCATCTATCTATCTGTCTGTCCCCCGCCCTCTCTCTCTATCAATCTATCCCTCTCTCTCTCTCTCTCTCTATATATATATATATATATATATATATATATATACTTGTCTGTCGTTTGTCTGTCTGTCCTTTTGTGTCTGTGTGTGGCGTGCGATTGTGTAGTTGGGTAGCAGTCCTTCATTTAATCATGTTTGATGAAATAATAAAGATATATTTTGCCTATATAATTTTATTGAGATCCTTTCAAGTTTCCTAACAAGTTTCTTGTTTTGGTTTTAGGTTGAAGTTGGAAGATGAATTTTAAAATCCTAGAAACCTTACTTATAAAAACAAAAAAAAAAAGCAATTGGAATAATAGATTTGACTTTGATAATAGCGATAATGTTTCGAAATGCCTTTAGTTTTGTCTTTTTTTAATATTCTTTTTCCTTGATGATATTCTATTTTCGTTGATAACATTCTGTTTTAAATTCGTTCGATGTCATCAGCATCTCAATTTAATCCAAATACACATTTACGTAATTTCCCTAATGTTATAAAAATCCTAAAACTTTAAAAAAAATTTTACACATGCAAACAATTCCTGATGATGACCTATGAAAGGTTCGGGAGTGCTCGAGACAATATTTGTAAATTCATCTACCAATTCCAACTTAAAACCAAAACACTTGTCAGTAAGCTTGAAAGGACCCGAATAAAAGTATATAGACGAAATGTCTTTATAATTCAATAAAACACACACACACACACACACACACACACATATATATATATATATATATATATATATATATATATATTTATATATATATATATATATATATTGATTTATGTTTACCAGAAAACTATGGGCACGAAAAATGTTCGATAAAACATATTATGGTTCTCTTTTAAAACATTTCGTTGAAATTGTAGCTTAATTTTACCCATAAAATGAAGCCCTCCGTCGTGTATATATTTACTTCCCTCTAAAAGAAGGTTAGAAAAGATGGTAATTTTTAAGCATTTTTCTACTGGTTTGAATTCAAAGTTCTCTTTCTCCTAGACTAGTTACCAAGGATAAAGAAACAGTCTGATCAACTATTTACTTACAGCTACAGAGAGAGAGAGCAGATAAAGTAATCTTTTTCCCAAGGGCTTAAGTACAAACGTGAAAAACTAACAGCTTCATTCAGTATTCGTTCACGGATTACTTTTTCTACAAAGACAACTATTTCACTTTGCACGTCTGGTTGTGCAGTGGTTTATAAAGTAAGTTTACTGATCAATTTCTATTGAGTAGTGAATTTGATCATCACTAAGTTAATTTACTTCCGGATATCTTTGTTTTACAACTACATCGTACGGGTTACGTATTACAAGTCGTACCAGTTAGCGTATTACAAGTGAGTTCGATTTTAATTGTATGCTTTTTACTCATAGCCTCCTGTCCAGCTACGCTAAACTTATTAATTGACTATAAAGATATCAATGTCAACTTAGTAGAACTATTTTTCATTTACAGGAAATTACGATCTCTTGAATCAAAATGTGTAATTTTGTGAAAATAGCATCGACGTTGACTGAGTCTAAAACAGAAGATAGGTTTCTTAAAAACAGCTATCAATAAATTGAATTAGTGCGCATGCCTGAACACGAGGGCATACACTTTATGGATTGGTTTTTAAATCAAATCAGCGAGTTTTATATATTCTTTGCTGTCGAAGAATGAAAATAAAAAGATAATAATAATAATAATAATAATAATAATAATAATAATAATAATAATAATAATAATAATAATAATAATAATTAAATTCAGCAACATAGAAATAAAATAAAAATGCGAAAAAAGCGATCGGTAAAGTTTTGTTGATTCGGTAGCAAGTGGTGTTATGTACCTCGCTAATTAAATTGAATTGCAAAAGCGTGTCTTCAGCACATATTTGCAATTTCAAATATGGTAAAGGCGAACAACACTCAGGTATTTATTTTTATTCAATATTATGAATTAACCCTGGAAATGTTTCAACTCACATATCGATCAAACTGAGTAGTATATAGCAAATTATATTAAATTAAAGTTACTATAAAACGTCAAGGAATTTTTTGTCGCTGATGTACGATTAGTACGATGGAATATTTAACTGCATTCTTTCACGTTATGCGTGGCAGATAAATACAGTTTATAATTACTGGGCTTTGACACAATGCAAGAAGAATGGAACTGCTTTGAGAATGGGACTCGCTAATAATGGGCTATTAATCTAGCTTGTTTACCATTAAGCCACATTAAGTTTCTCTGATATTAACACAGTCGGAAGACTTGGTATATTCTAAACTTTAATGTACGTACAATTTATATGACTATGCCCATGAATTGTTGAGAGCAATTATATTATAATTTCGTATACACTCACACAGACACACAGACAATGACAGACAGAGAACCCAAGTTCAAATCCTGGACGAGGTTTTGCATTTCCTCTTGCGCTAAAAGTCTTGGGGAAAGATAGGCATCCATGTTTTCTCCCTCCTGCTAGGAGTAAATAATAGGGCATACAATGCTAACATGGTATGACAACCTGTCAAGAAAGGAAATTCTTAATTAAAACCTGTTAAACTGTACTTACAAACAGACCTATTATCACATCCTGCTCATAGTGGAGAGAATGGTTTGGTTACTAAGTTTAATGGTAAATCAACCTTTGTGGGTAATTAAATTCCAAAGCCATACTTGTGAATGAACAGTAGCTGTACTATTTAACCCATGATTGGGCAAAAAGGGGGCTCAAGTCTTTCCCAAGGGTATTAGTCCGAAACTGAACGTAATAGGCAGACGAAAGTTAGCAATTGCATTCTACGAAGTCGCAGCACGATCGCAATTACGCCAAAACACAGCGGAGTTTATATATATATATATATATATATATATATATATATATATATATATATATATATATATATATATATATATATATATATATATATATATATATATATATATATATATATATATATATATATATATATATATGTCCGAGTGGGTTGAGTGTTTACCGATGGTCCGGGAGACAGGAGTTCAATCCCAGGTCGAGTCATACCAAAGATTTAAAAAATGGTACCTGATACTGCCTTGCTTAACACTCAGCATTATAAGGTAAGGGTCAAAGGTAAAGTGGAGCAATCCAGGGAAAGGAGTAGCGCCCTCCCCTACACCTCGGTTTAAGAGCTAATGAAAAGGGAGCCATCGAGTCGCCATCGACAACAGTCACCAACTCTACTTTAACTTTATATGTATATATATATATATATATATAATTTATCCAGGACTCTTCCAAATATCCTAACTGATTTTTGAACGACTGTTCCCTGGATGATCTATATTTCTCCCAGTCTATTTTCTTAGCCTTTGGAGACGGTTCAAAGGGCAGCAACTACAATAAGTATCACTGCCAGTTCCACTTTTTATACTATTTTAAGTTCTCTGGCAATATGTAAACATTTTTCTATATCGTGAACTTTGTTTATTTACATTTTATCGTATTTACCACCCGGGAACGATATGACACAAGGTCAATTTTTCAGCGGAGTTGAACAGGTTTGAATTCAGAGTTTTCCTTCTCCTAGACTAGTTGTTTCACCAAGGCTGAAGAATCCAGTCTGTCCTACTACTTTCCCAAGTGCTATATAAAATGCAATCAGCCTCGTCCAGGATTTGAACTCGTGTCACCGTGTCCATTTACTACGACGATAAGCATTACACCACGGGCACATTTACATTTTATAGTCCATTTAAATTACTATTTCCACTTGTTTACAAATTATTTTTCCTCCCTAATAAATACTGGATCTAGTCACCCTGCCTGGTTTTGATTATCTATCCGAATTTCAAAACCCAGAGAATGGTATTTATTTCATTATCTGATTGAGGCTTAAAACATTCGTCACAATAATAAAATATCAGCCGCTTGCACAATTCTTTAGAAATCCTGTTCTTGTATTTCTTTTGTGGTTGTTTACTGCTTACACATATTTGATTAACCATTTTATCTTTACCTCCACATTGCCTATAGTTATTAATCTCCTCTAATTTATCAGTTTTTTTCTTTAATGTATTTAATCCTGATGATATTATTTTTACCATAATCATTTTATTTTATTGCTTTGAAAGAATTTTCTTTCATCGAATTTTAGTTGACTTTTTCATATCGCAATTCACTTGATGCATCATTTCAACAACAGCAAGGAGACAATTATAAAGATTATCTTCAATGATAATTTTTTAATGGGGTTCGAATTCAAGTTCTATTATACCCTAAGTCACTTCTTTTCGTCTTTTCAATCACGCTGCGAGAGCATTAGGAACTACGAATAGAAATTGTTTGTCAATTTTTGCTTAACTGAAGTTCAAACACAGTTATAATCACTATATTCCTCGTGATTACCAATCAAACCCCAGAAAACCTTCTAGGCATATTATTCCTTTGGAAGATCATGGAGATTTTTGTAAATGCTAATCATCCTCTTCACTTTATCATCACTTGTTCGCTTAAACTTATAAAAAAATCCGAGTAGAAAATCTTTCTAGAAACAAAAATAGGGATGTATTTTCTAATACTTTTTTCTTAGGATTATTCATGGTCAACAGAAAAAAAAAACAATCTTGTCAGATTTTCACGTGCAAAAGGCAAAAGAAGAGGTATAATGGTTAACCACTCGATTGTGCTTCAAATCTATGATCATTCGTGTTGGAAACTCATTTAGATTTTCGATAGGAACATAGAACTCACTTTGAATTTCAGGTAGTTAGTTATACGAAATAATAGGATCTTGTTTGTAAAATTTTAAACATGTTTAAACGTCATCCATATTTCATCATCAATGTAGAAAGAATCAAAACATATATCGAATGAATGAAAGAAAGATTTTTTAATTATATCATATATACAGTTTCGTTGAAGAAGCAGACTTTTTTTTACCAAACGTACTAAATTCATTTCTTGGAAGCGAATACACTCACGAGAACAGATTATGAATGAAAGCATTTTCAAATTTCTAATCCATTCAAATTTCGAAAAATTAATATATTGGAACAAAGCCCTATTCTTTCTCGTATTTTCAGACTTTGCTTCGGATATACACTCCATTCCTTTCCTTTTTTAATAAAATGTTTGCTTGTGATATTTCTTATCCATTTTTAAACGATGTCAATAAAAATTTATTATTTTGAGAAATAATATTGTATAATCATTTAATTTAATTTGTGTACCTGATACAGTTTACCAGGATAATATCGAAAATTCATGAAATAATCATGACGGAAGGAACTCGGAAACTTACTGGTTATATATATATATATATATATATATATATAGAGAGAGAGAGAGAGAGAGAGAGAGAGAGAGGGGTTGTGATAGAGGGGAGAAAGGAACACACAGAGACAGAGAGAGAAGGAGACAGAAATTGAGGCATTGTCAGAAAAGATAAGTTGGAAAACATATATGACTTTCAATATTTATTCCATATGTTGCATTCATATATATATATATATATATATATATATATATATATAGAGAGAGAGAGAGAGAGAGAGAGAGAGAGAGAGAAAGAGAGAGAGTGAGAGTGAGAGAGAGAGAGAGAACGAGAGAAGAGGATAGAGAGATTGATAGGTTGATAGATGTTTGTTTTTTGGATTGGTTAGTCTTCGCTACTGCTTTGGATGGTGGGCCCCTCTTTTCTGTCATTTATTCTGAAACTTGGTCACCTGACGACGAATATTTATATTTATCCCACTTTCCTATCTTTCTATATTGAATATATAGCTTACTATCGTTTGTCCAACCCCTCTTACTGCTTCACATTCAACGGTGCTAAATTATCAGCATTCACATTCTTTTTTTCATAACAGAGAAAACTTAAAGACCAGGAATAAAATAAAACACGACTTTAGTTTTAAATAGTTAAAGGAAAGACTCATTTTTAAGTTAATACATACGATTTGTCGGTTTTCTTGAACGAAGTATAGCGTGAGTTTTTTTTAATTTTTTAATTTTTTTTACTGTCTTCGGCTTAGTCTTCGCTTCTGTTTCGAACGGTGAATTATTATTATTTCGTTAAGAGATTTCACACAGCGTTAGATGATTGTGTTTTATTTGAAATCTGAGAGACTGTAAGATTTCTCAAGTCTTCAGGACTCTTCTCGGGAATCTGGTCAGTTTTAATGCTCAAAATTTACTTGTCTCTACTTGTACTGATTTCTAAATCTTTCAGCTTTTTTTCTTACAATCATTTCCCAGTGCACTAATCTCAATGGCTTTCACCGCCACCTTTATGTTCCATAGCATTCTAGGTCTCGAGCAAGATCCACGTACCTCGTCTCTATTTTTGTGTGCTTTCTTTTTGCTCTGTAAAGTCCACTAAAAAGCATGCTTTCTCCCTCCCTCCCCCCTCTCTCTCTTTCTTTCTTTTTTGTTGTTGTTGGTAATTATCTCTATGTTTAGTTTTCTGGCTTGGATTAAGTGGTCTGTTTATATATCCAAATACCATAGAATTTTGGGCGGCTCATTCTCCAGACGGTTTCAGTTTTGTGTATATATAATTAAAAGACGACAGAGATCTGAGAGAGAAAAATCTGAGAATGATCTTAATGGTAGGAAAATACTCAGCAAGTATTTGAGTAAAATAAAACTGATACGTTGATTTTTGGAAGTATGATGCAATATATAGGCGAAATGAAAAAGCAGCCAGAAATATTTTTTCATTTTTTTGCTGGACAGAAAAACGATACATAGGAAATAGTTTTTTTTTAAAAATAAATAAATAAGAGAGAGAAAGGAAAGAAAAGAACTTAAAATATTTATTTTGAATTGTACTAAAAGTGTCATGGAAGGCAGCTTGCTAGAGCAATGACAAAGCTGAAGATGAGGTCAGAGAAAGAGTCAGAAGCGACCCCGGTGCAAATATGATGGTTATGGTAAAATTTCAAACCCTGAAATTAGACTGTGTAATCTATATGACGTGACGTGTTGGAGAATCCCGCCTACTGCAGGGAGAAGGCTCAGCGGCCAACACATTGAAGGTGGAAGAAATTATTACCCTTTGAGTAACGGTAACAGAAACTCACCGATGGAAGTAAGTGATAAGCACCCATGAATGGAATTAATAACTGAAATCTAATTAAGTAGAAAATTGTTAATGAGAAATTCTCATTAAGAAAAATTATTACATCGGCAGGATTTTTGCTGCCGCTAGACAGACCGGAGACAGAAGTCATAGAGATAGCAGTCATCAATAAAAACGCCATCGCTCCACACTTGAAGCCTTGAGCCAGACCTTCTGAGTGGCGAGAACCACAAATAAGTAACGGACTGTTAAGCGACTTAAAACACAATGTGGGTAGATGGCCGGACAGGCCTAAGATTATTCTTTCATTGGAACAATGACCCGTCGGTGGTCTAGGTGGTCAACCGGGTGACTAATGTTATTACTATGATTATTTACTCCTTTTTCACACCAGTGTTAGCTGATGCTTTCTCACAGTTTGAGTGACAGCAAGTCTCCTCAAGTCTCCAGGACTCTTCTCAGTATTTCTTACAATCTCAAAAATGCTGTAGTTTGGATGGTCTCTGCTTTTACTCTTATTTTCAAGTTTTCCAGCCCCTTTATCAATCCTTTGGGGATTTTTAAAGTGCCCTAATCACAACAGTTATAACCGTTACCTTCATGTTTCACTGTTTAATATCATTTTTTTTTTACTTCAAACAATATAATTATGTGATTTTAAGTGTTAAACAGGGATAGATAAAACCGTATAAATATGTTTGAGCAATTTTTTCTCCTTGTAAAAAATGTTCACATAAGCTTTACCTGGTGAATTTCCACTGAAGTCTGAGAGACGGAAAATATTCTCATGTCTGAAGAAGTATTCTAACCATTCTATCTGATGCTATCTAAGGTGTAGCTAGAATGGTCTCGATTCTTCCTCTAAACTCCATTTTCCTCTGTCTCTTTCCTCTGCACTTAGGGACCGTTCAAAGTGCACTATCTGCGATCATTTAATTTGATAAATTCACATTTTGATCCATTTGAGTGACATGATCATCGATTTTTAACTTGGTGGTGATGTTACTCGCTTTAAAACTAATTTCGTGTTCCAAGATTTGGGGGACATTTTAAAAAAAGAAACTGTGATTGCTTTGTGAATCAATATTTCAGACACCCGTGCTTCGAGAATCAACCAGAAAATTTCAATGAATTTCCATATAAATCTCATCTTCGAGCAGTTCTTCCAGATATACATGATTATCCTTGAACAACAGGAGTTCAAATAATGGATAAAATTATTTGTATTTCCTTTCGTGTTACTACCATTGAGAAATGCCTAAATCTATTTTCCCTCTTAGTTATAAGAAGATTATGAGGCCGAATACTTTCTCAAGCCTTAATTTAAAAACCAGTCCAGGTGAAAGAAAATTCTAAATGCATACTAGCTTTATTTTGCATAAAAATGGGAACTTTTGTAATATCCTCCTTGAAGTTTAGGTTTTTTTGTAAATACGTATTTATCCTCTGTAAACATTGGTGTTTCTCTTACTGAAATGCATCTGAAGGTTCTCACATGAAATAATTTTTGAAAGAATATACGCAATACAATTGCCATTTGATAAAGGTGACTTTAGTCAAAATGGATTGACAATTGGATGCCTTGTTTATATTTCACCTTTTTCAAGGAAATCAATTGTGAAAAGTTTCTTTAATGTCCCACTAGACTAACTGTATATCCTTCTTTACTGACCACTGTGTCCAGAATATTTTTTTATCGGTGAATCAATGTGTTTCCACACAATGGACCCTGCCGACCAAGGCCCCTAGAGGTAAAACTACATTTTGCACATTCCTAAATATTTGTTTGACTAAAACATGCTTCTCTGAACGTGTCGCACATGGCTTCTAATTCCACAGGGTTGACATTTCTCAGCTTTTAAAAAGTTTATGACATAGGTCTTTTAAATTCTGAAAAATTTCGTTTTACCTGATAACATATTGAACAGCTTCAGAACAAGTGATTGTACATGATTAAAATATTTTTTCTAAAAACCAATTCAGCACAATTCAGCACAAAGCTCAGTTAATATTTTTTGGAAAGAGATGCTGTAAAATGTTTTGTTTTCTTTTAAAAATCTTGCTTATATCTTTTTATTCAATGAACCTCGTTTATACAGTGTAATTGGAAACGATTTCCTTGATACATAAATAAAAAGACCATGGATGGTGTATCAAGAAAAGATAACGTCTATTTTGAATCTAACAATAAAATTATAACAACTGTTCATCATCATGTTGCGCTGCCTGCACGGATTTCCCTGACACTCTTTCGTCACACGCCTCTATCGTCCATCGCTCCTGGGATGTCTTCCAGACTATATCCTTTATCGGCACAGTGTTGTTGTATATAGGTTCTAGCTGGTCGTCCTACCTTTGCTTGTCCATATGAAGGGGTCCTTAGGAGTAAATCGCTTATGGGTTCGTCTTTACTTCTCCAGCAGTGTCCCGCAAACACCTACGAAAACGAAAATATTATTGCATAAAAATAAATAAGATACGCACTTTTTATGGATAGTTACATGATAATAATTTGAGTAATAGATTTTCACTTTTCTTGCGTTTCTTTATAAACTGTACGAAATCATAAACATTTTCACTGTATAAAATTTTACTATAAATAATAAAGAACTAGTATATTCAATATAGAAGAAATTACCTCTTTATAATTTAAAGAAAATCGTTAGCAATGTACGTATTAAAAGGTGATACGGTATAAATCTCTATTTGTGTTTAAAATAATTTTTGTATGACACAAGATATCCCTAAATTTAAACTAATGCCGGTATTTTTGTCATTTAATTAGAAATATTAATTTGGTGCAATCAAATGGCGTCATATTTTCAATTAACTTACGATAGAGATAACCATTTGATTAAATTATAAGAATATATTCTTTTCCCTCACTGAGTAACATAAAAAAGAAATATTTGAAGTTTGGTTTGATTTGGTTGCTGGGTTTCCTTAATGCCATTTCTACCTTCGTGGGTTATTTAATGCCAAAACCATCCTCGTAGAACTGCAATGATACTATTCAAACCATACCTTGGAAGATAGCAGGTTTCTTACCTATCTTAAGGGTATAAGTCAAAATAATAACTATCATTGTGTGATTAGAGTTCAAAGTTGCGTTGCCCAGTTGGATGGAGTTCTGGTGGTGTAACGGTTAGCAAGCTAGACTAGCAAACCTACACGAGTGAGTTCGAGTCTCATTGGGCGCGCTATTCATTCGGCCTTGTGCCACATCAAAGCAAAGAGCTTTGTAAATTACTATAATCTGCCGATGGTATCTCTACAGATATGTGCGATACTCCAAATCGTTATATATATATATATATATATATATATGGCAATAAACCATCTGATGGTGAGTCTTCAGTCAGAGAACTTTGGGAAATGTAAAGTACCCTTTCGTATCTATTACTCCAAGGTCCATTCTGACCTGGAGCGGTAGTGCCAGTTAATATCCCATTTATGAGTCAAATAAAAATAATTTATTATGTTCTATACTTGAAACCATTTATCTGCGTGAAAAAAATGATTGTTAAATTTAATTATAAGTATTACATAGAATATTTGAAGTTTTTTGAATGGGTACAAAAAACTATATTTGTTTGATAGCAATAACTTTGAAAGTGAGCGAACAAATGACCTCTTGCCAACTTCAAAATATTTACAAGATCGTATACAGATCATCTACATTTAATGTACTCGTATTGATAAAAGTTGGCATTACATAACCCACAAGTTTTGATATAATCAAACAACCAACCGAACTCGCTAACAACAAAAACGACGACCAGCACGGGGTCTCCCTCCGCAAAGTTTGCTTAAAAAAATGGATACGTATGAAAATATCGTCCCTTAGATATTTTTATACGCTTTGACAGCATTTGCATCTACCAATTTTTACCGCCAAATACTGACATAACAAAAATCGCCAAACTGAACAATGGAATATAAAATGATATAAGGTGATTGATATAATCTGCTCAAATGTTATGCCCAGATAGAAATTACATTATGTCTAGCATAGAGATAAACACAATACTTAATACAATATATTCTTTTATGTGTTATGCAATAATTGAGGGTGTTTTTGAATTATTCACAAAGGTCATTTCTTAGTCCCGCAAGGAATTTCGCTTGAGATCTTTCCTTAATTATAAGGAATATTATAAATATAGCCCTATGGCAACAATTACATGCAACAACAAGCGTATATGAAGATCAATTTTCAAGCGCACACCCCCATTATATATATATATATATATATATATATATATATATATATATATATATATATATATATAATGGTCTGCATGTATTGAAGCAAAACATCAACCATGGGAAGAATTCAGTACAAGTTTGTGTTTCGAGTCGAGTAAAGTTGGTTTGAATTCAGACTTTTCTATCTTCTAGAGTAGATAAGTCAAACTGCCTTACTATTTACCCATAGCTATCGGAAAATCACGTTAATAGATGCTTAATCAAAGAGCATTATTGCCAAGTGAAAAGCAAAAAAAAAAAAAAAAAGAACTTATATAGAGTTAGAATTTGGGTTGCTCATTCCATCTTCTACATTGATAAATGTTCAGCTCAACTCGCTTCAAATAGAAATATAACCATCTTTTTTTACTTGTTTGCATGTCCGTCATCTTATCTTTCTTCGTCGAAAGAAAAATCGGTTGAGGGATGTGGATCGAAATCATTCTTTATTAAGTATGTGTAAGACCAGATAAAATATAAGGACAATCTTTTTATTCTATAGTTAAGCCTTAAACATCGGCTAAAAGTAGGAGAAAAACAAACTTTCTATACTTGTAAATTATTAGTATTTTTACCATCACTACATTTTTTGTCTATCTTATTTTATTTTGAAACAGTCTACCACACAATGACCCCACAATAAAGTAACCCGAAAACTTATTGATAGTCACAAGGCACTCAATATTTAGTAAGAAATATATTGAAAAAATAAAAAACAAACAAGAATTGATCCCGCTGGGGAAGATATATAGATCACAAGGTTGAACCTTGTACGGGGAAGAATCTGATTAATTTTCTCAAAAAAAAATAAAGAAAAAGAGTGTATTATATATGCCAGAAATAGCTCGGTCTTTGACAGATAACTAATGTGGTTTATCCGAAGAGTAGAACAATAGGAAAGAGGTACTAGGCTAGCGCATAAAATACACACACATACTCTTGTAGGTTTGCACAAATACAATTATATATATATATATATATATATATATATATATATATATATATATATATATATATATATATATATATATATAACGACAATTTGTGCCTCTTGAAATGTTGAAATAAACACATCTTTACGTCAAAGATATCATAGTTGATTAAAATATTAGGTATCTTTTCAATGATAGTAGTCATAGCTGCTAGTACTTCGAGTCACGTGATATGTCTTTAACTTATTTATCAGAGACGAAATAATAATTGCTGATGGCGTAGAATAAACGATGATTGATCACGCACTTTCGAAATCCGATCGTAATGGTATCGAATTTTGTTGCGAGAAAAAGAACAAAAACGAAACGAACAAGAAAAAAAACCCTCACATGGCTTCATTAATTACGTTATAATATGATCACCTAGTGAATTAACTGCGTTGTCAATCGATTAGTCTAACAGCCAGTTAAAAATTTCTTGGAGCAGAAAAGTCTCTCGTAATTGAATATGCTGTTGATTCGTTGGTCATTTTAT
>OY757931.1:78290495-78300495 GCA_963585895.1 Sepioteuthis lessoniana | reverse complement strand
GTGTGTTTGACCTCCAGTCGTCCGATAATGTTCAGATTGACACAAATAACCTTGGGAAAGATATGAAACCTCTTATCCCCCTAAGGTATGGATTAAACAGTAGCATTACTGTTCTTGTGCGAAAACTGCTTCGGCATTAAACGACCCATGTAGTTTGATTTGTAATTAAATCCGATAAATTAGTCAAAACAATTTTCAAAGACTTGGTTGTATCGTTGAACCACCTCGCTTTTTAGATTGCCATTTGCTTGGACATCAAGTAGAAATGAAAGCTCTGTAAATAAACCTTATTAGCGTCAATTCCAAATCCCTTTTTTCATCTTGGGATGCTTGCCATTCATTTGATGATCGTATCTTATAGTCCAATACTTTCTCTTTTCTGTCGCTTTGTAAATATCTGTTTCTTTTCTTTTTTCATTATGTCCTTCTTTTTCTTTGGTTCATTCATCCATTCTTTCCTTTGACATTCATTGGTTTTCTTTCATTGTTTCTTCATTTCTTTTATATTTCTTTCTTTCTTTCTTTCTTCAATTAATTATTTCAGTTAATATTCTTTCAATTTCTCTTTTTCTCATCGTAAATATTATTTCTTTTCCTTTTTTTTAAGTTTCTTTCTTCTAAACGTTTTATCTTTCAAATTTTGATCGTATATTTATTTTTATATTTTCAAATTTTTCAATGCATCAAAATGAACGAAAAACTTTTCTTTTCAGCGTTACATTATTGAACTTTTTATGAGTTTTTCACACCACTTTTAGTATCTGCGTAACTCTCATCTTCCACGGCTTTTTCGTAGTTCTCGGGTTAGGTCTAGGTGCTTGTCTCTCTTTCATTTTCTTTGAAATTTACCCTGTGGTCTGCAGGGACGGCAAAGTCCATTATACAGAAGGTTCTCCTTTTTACGCTTATTATTATTATTATTATTATTATTATTATTATTATTATTATTATTTACTCTTTAAGAGTTTTTCACATCAGTGTTAGCTGATGGTTTTTCACTTGAGTTTGAGTGACAGCAAGTCTCTTCAAGTCTCCAGGACTCGTCTCAGGATTCTGGCCGTTCTTAGCAATGCTGTCGTTTGGATAGTCTCTACCCGTCCGCCAACTTCCAAGTCCTCCAGGCCTTTTAATAATCCTTTTGTTATTGTGCCTAACGCACCAATCACAATTAGCACAATCGTTACTTTCATGTCCCAATTCCCTAGCAAGGTCGAGGTACTTATCCTTCTTTTCACTTTTTTTCAGATTTATTCTGTGGTCAGCCGGGACAGCAAAGTCGGCAATTTTACTGATTATCTTTTTTTTATTATTATAAGGTCTGGTCTTCTGGCCGGGATTAGGTGATCCGTTTGTATGTTAAAGTCCCACAGGAGTTTATGCGAGTCATTTTCTAGGACAGGTGCTGGGTTGTGCATATAGCATTTGTTTGTATGGTCGAATTGAAATTTCCTGCACATTTCCCATTGGATCACCTTGCCGACCCCGTCGTGTCTCGCCTTATACTCCTTCTGTGCTAATTTGTTATTATTAATATTATCATTATTATTATTCGAATTTTCACACTAGCGTTAACTGATGATTTCTTTCACTGGAGTCTGAGAAACAAGTCTCCTCAAGTCTCCAGGATTCTTCTCAGTAATTCCGTGTTTTATATGCTTGCTTTTTTCACCGAATATAACTTGCTGTCCTTTGATCATGCTAGTCTTCACTTTTTAAAGATACGTTTCTGATCATATTACAATTCATATTTCATTTACTCTAATTTTTTTTTCAGTGCACAGTTAAGATATCAATTGAACATGTCACTGTTAATCGCAGTCAGTTTTAAATGGTATTGCCATCTACCGTCCAAGAGTGTTATCTTTTAGAGTCCCCGTGACGAAATGCCTCACGTGCTAGATCGAGACTATGTAGTTAGTGAGTTCGATCTCCAGTAGTACTACTGCGTTCAATTTTGGCATCATTCCCTTAGAATAGGTACAGACTATATTATTTCCAAGCTAGGCGTTACGTAGTATCATTACTGTTCTGTTAGGATGGCTTTCGTATTAAAGAACTCATAATATTTGATATGCTATTAAAAAAAGAAACCTAACATTTGTTTAGATACTTCTTCGAGACAGAGTTGGATATTTTGTTAACTTTTATTTTATAATAAGAAATAATTTTTTAAAAAGTAATATTGGCGACCGTAATCGAGGACGACAAGAAGATTCCCTTTTCAATAGCAACAACACCGAGGTGAAAGAGAGGGCGCTACTCCTTTCCTTGGATTGCTCCACTTTACCCTTGATCATCATCATCATCATATCGTGCTGGCAGCACGGATATCCCTGACCCTCTCTCGCCACTCCTCCCTATCGTTCATCGCCCTAGGCAGGTCTTCAGGACAACATCCTGTGTCCTCACACAGCTGCTGAATGTACGTTCGTGCTGGCCGTCCTGCTTTTGCGCGGCCGTGTGTGGGGATCCATAAGAGTACATCTCTTATGAGTTCATCTCTGCTTCTCCAGCAATGTCCAGCATGTCTGGTTCGCCTAGCGACTTGGGATTGAACCCCGGTCTCCCGGACCATTGGCGAACATTCTACCCACTAGGCTAATAAAGAAATAAAACGATGCTGATTATATCTGAATGAACGGAAGTGTCTCGTTCGTATGAGGTATGAAATGCTTCTCAAATTCTCTATTATTCTCTATTGGAGTTTAGCACCAGTTTTACTTGAAGATTAATTGACTATTACTTATACAATTTATCATAACTCAATGTTTTTTTTAATTCTTTATCAGAAGATTAAATGAAAATATGATTGATCAATATGGCCCGCTAAAAACATATCTTTGTCAGAAATGATTATCCATTTTGGATATTTCCACTTCTTCAGTAACTGAACGAAATAAAGAGATAACCAATTGATGATCATATAATTCTATAGAGTTGTGTTTTATGCTTGTTCTTCTCCAACCAGTAAATAATCATTCATTATCATCATCATCATCATCATCAATTAAGAGCAGCTGTTTCCAGTTAGTGTGAGTCACTGGTGCATATAGATAGCTGTCGTTGGTGACGAAGCCACCCCAATGCTTTTGGACATTTTCCTATGTCAGTCTGTCGCGTGTCTTTTTCAACACTTGTTATATAAATGGGAAGACCTTCATTTATTGAATTAATCTTAGAAACCAAAGTTTGCTCTCAGCTCTTTCAATTTACTTCAATTGCAACATGACAAAAGTATTACCAATATTAAAGCTCTCATTTTTTACCTAAATACTGTGGTTCAAAATTTGACCTATACACAAGTATATGAAAAGTGTGTTAAAAATTGTAATTTTGGGATTTTCATTGTCTTATCTTAGTAGGTCACTTACTAAAGAGTTCTTCTCTTACTGGGTGTCGATGACACAACTTAAATGAGCAAGTAAATATTGATGAATATAGAGGGGGTGTCTTCCGGGTGTAATGGTTAAAGCAATGGACTGCGGAATCGTCGTAAGCGAGTTCGTACTCTAATCGCGCTATTAAGTTCACTTTCGGGCAAATACCCTTGGGGAATGTATGAAAGCCCTTATCCTCCCAGGTAACGCGTTAAATAGTACCTCTACGGTTCTACGAGAATGGATTTGGCATTAAATACGCGGTGAATTCAATAAGTTTCCAGACATTTTGTACAGGCAATTTAGATTTACGTAGACTCTGGAAAATTCAGTATGTTATTGCTATAAATCTTATGAGATGACAGACCATTTTTTATGGTTTCAGGTTCAAATGAACAGCTACAGCAGCAATTGCAATACACCCTAATAAAGCCTGATTGTCACAGCTGGCGAATTTCAACAATGCAATCTAGATGTGAGGAAGAACGATATGCAATACAATTCTGTTTTAAACTTGGAGAAAATGCCACAGAAACGTATGCAATGCTTCAGACTGCTTTTGGACTATCTTCCATTAATCGAGCATCAGTTTTTCAGTGGCATAAGAGATTCAAGGAAGGCAGGGAGTCTGTGAGGGATGATGAGAGGTGTGGGAGGAGTAAGGAAGTCAATATACCAGAGTTGTTTGGCCAAAGGATTAGGGTTAGGGTTACTAGGTTGAGGTTTAAAGGAGTTCTGGAAAAGATTCCTCGGGACCAGCACTCTTCAAAACGGGTCAGTGGCATTTCCATCAGGACAATGCACCAGTCCACAGCCCCATCCTTGTAACAGGCTATTTGAGCAAGATGGGCATCCAGACAGTTCGTCAGCCTCCCAATAGTCCAGACCTTGCTGCATGTGACTGTTGGTTATTCCCTAAGCTCACAGGCTGTAGTTATGAGACAATGGAGGAGATGAAAGAGGCTGTGACAAAGGTCATTGACACACTTACACAAGAGAACTTCCATGGGGCCTTTTAAAAGTTGTTGGAACGGTACAAAAAATGCATTGCAGCCGGAGGAGATTACTTTGAAGGGGACAAGAGTTTCATGTGTGTACTATCAATAAAAGTGTCCATTCGAAAAAAGTCTTGAAATTTATTTAATGATCTTCGTAACCTACAAAGGTTGATATGCCATTAAACAAAAAAAAAAAAAAACAATCAAACCATAGATGAATATATCCATTTCCAATTATATATTCGTTTCACATTTCTACCATATGTCCTGAAAGCATTGACAGAAATACTCACCTGCATGTTTCGCTATTTGTATCTAAATCGGTGAGGATCCTATAAAGTAAGTAATGTTTGTGACCGTAGTCGAGGGCGACCAGAAGGCTCTCTTTTCAATAGCTACTAACTACACCAAGGTGTAGGGAAGGGCACTACTCCTTTCCGTGGATTGCTCCTCTTTACCCTTGAAACGTACCTTATATTGCTGAGTGTTAAGCAAGGAGGTATCAAGTACCATTTTTAATGTCTTTGGTATGACGCGATCTAGGACTGAACACAGGTTTCCTGATCCATTGTCGAACACTATACCCACTATCCCAGTGAGCCGGTAGTAGAAAATTAAATAACAATTTGATTGGTCAATATTGGTCCATTGGTTCATTTTATGATTGATTGCGCCTGTATGAATATCAATCCCATACACACACACACACACACACACACACACATACACACACACACAAATATATATATATATATATATATATATATATATATATATATATATATATATATATATATATATACTATTCGGACATTATATTGATTCTGTCGCTCCGGAACACAAAAAGAAATAATATATTAGCATTTTTCATAACGGAACAGCATAAATGCTCGAAGAAAATAAAATAATGCCCATTGCAAAATGTAAATGAATATTAAAAATGGGATGTTTGTGCCCACTCTTATCATTATCTTTCCATGCTTAATATTCAACCCTAATTATTGAGTCATTCCTTCAAAATCTTTTCTTTATCTGCTTGCAATAAATCGATATCTCATATTATAAAGATTAA
The DNA here is from genome assembly GCA_963585895.1 of Sepioteuthis lessoniana. Lineage (NCBI taxonomy): Eukaryota > Metazoa > Mollusca > Cephalopoda > Myopsida > Loliginidae > Sepioteuthis > Sepioteuthis lessoniana. The sequence goes on along the minus strand of OY757931.1, from coordinate 78,295,048 downwards.
TAATGATAATACTGTTCATAATTACGGGTATACCTATGTGTTATCGTGGTAAGGAGGAGATACACAGTGAAATAAAGAGTTAACTATTTATCAACTGAAGTGGTACAGTCCAACAAATATGAGTCTTGCGCTGTGGAAGTTACGTCCGAAGTTGGTCTTACTACAAACCGACATCTTGCAGAACAATCCGTGCATAAGAAACACGACATCTCTTTTACCTCTGCGATACGGGAAGTCTTGTGGTACGAGCCACTATACCACACTTTAAAAAGAATAAATAGGACTCCGTTAGTTGTGCCGGCAAGAAATGAAATATTTTGGTTAGGTCTGATTTTCAGCAAGCGTTGGCTTTCTTAATTTGATATGCCAACCTATTGTCTCAAATAAAGAGGCTTCTTAATGAAAAAAGTGATAAAACTTCTGAAGTTGTTGAATGCTTGTACTTTATTTTAACGATTGCTGTACAATTAGAAAAGGCAGTAGGTGTTTTCTTTTTTTAATTTAATAAAAACATGAAATTAAAGTGAAATAAATAATTGTAAAAATTTTACTGGAATGATAAAGACAGTGTTTGGAAATTGTCTATGATCTGTGAATTCTACAAAAAATATACCGGCAAAAATGATGATATTAGAAGGCTAAAGAATATTAAACTCGTGTTTTTATTCTGCAGTTTATAAACAAATAACCGATAAAACGTAAAACATATTTTGGTCCCGTATTTTGCATTCCTAAAAAAAAAAAAATACCAAAAGAATCGTTCTAAAGTTAAAAATACATGCTGACCATACATTAGTAGTCCATGAGAGAGCCCAAATCCCCAAAGAATATTGATTTAAATTAACGAAATCCATGCCTACGAGAATTAAGGTTCTGATAAAAACTTGATGAGAGGTAATTAAGTATTAATCCTAATTTATTGTTCTCAATGAATTCTGGAATTATTTATCAATATTGGTTAACGCTCTAAGTTATACGTGGCGTCTTCAATAAGTTTCCAGACTTTTTTTGTACAGGGATTTAAAATTGTCATAGACTCTTGAAAATTCAGTATATTATTGCAATACATCTTATAAGATGACTGACTAATCTTTATGATTTCAGGTTCAAATGAACAGCTACAGTAGGAATTGGAATACACCCTACTAGAGCCTGATTGTCACAAAAATGCAATCTGGACCCGAGGAAAATTTAGAAGAACGATATGCAATAAAATTCTGTTTTAAACTTGGAAAAAATGGCGCAGAAATGTATGGAATGCTTCAGACTGCTTTTCGACAATCTTGCATGAATCAAGCATCAGTTTTTGAGTGGCATAAGAGATTCAAGGAAGGCAGGAAGTCTGTGAGGTATAATGAGAAGTGTAGGAAGAGTATGGAAGTCAGAACACCAGAGTTAATTGGCCAAAGTGTTAGGTTTATGTTTACTCTGTTGAGGTTTTAAGGGAGTTCAGGAAGAGATTCCTTAGGAAGAGGCCAGCACTTTTCAAATCGGGTCTGTGACCTTTCCACCCAAACAATGCACCAGTCCACTACTCCATCCCTGTCATAGACTATTTAAGCAAGATGGGCATCAAGACAGTTCCTCAGCCTCCCAATAGTCCAAACCTTGCTCCCAGTGACTTTTGGTTATTACCTAAGCTCAGAGGTTGTCGTTTTGAGACAATTGAGGAGATGAAAGAGGCTGTGATGAAGGTCATTGACACGCTCACACAAGAGGACTTCCATGGGGCCTTCCAGAAGTTGTTGGAACGGTACAACAAGTGTATTTCAGCCGGATTAGATTTCTTGGAAGGGTACTAGAGTTTCATGTGTGTTCTATCAATAAAAGTGCCCGTACGAAAAAGTCCGGAAACTTATTTAATGATCCTCATATATTATAAATTCCTTCATATGACTTTGCAAATATTCCAGAAAGTCAAATAATTTAATATAGCTAATTCAAAGGATATTATATGAATCTACAATATCCGCATATTTAATAAAAATATTTTGCGTCCTCTCTGTAATTATTTTATTTTGTATTAAATAAAAAGATTAACCGCATTTAAATGAATTATTTTTGGTTTGCTTATGTGTAAATGTCACCTTTTTTTTTTTTAAATAAAACATTATGAATAGATGAAAGATTTAGAACAACGTTAAATGTAAAAGGCAATGCAACGTCCCATGGAATTTCTACGAAAGAACCAAAGGATGAAGTTCCTTCAAAGTGGAAAATGCTACAAGTTTATTCAACGTCCAAAATCTTTAATATATCAAGATATTATCAAGCATATTTATCTAAAGCAGAGAATGTAAAAAAAAAAAAAAAATTCTATTTGGGCAAAGAATATAATACCAAATTAAAAATCTAAAATATATTCCAAACAAAAGAAATATTCTATCTTATGTTATGTAGAAACCTAATACGAAAATGTTATTGAGGACAAATGATGAATGGATATATTTTGAGGGAACAGTTTCCACTCGTGATCTTATTGAAAGTTAATAAATTTATTTGAAATCAAAATTCAGAGCGCTTAAAGTACATTTTTAAGATGAAGATAATTCCATTATTTTTTAAAAATCTACGTTATATTAGATTCCATATGCAAACGTATGTGTTGAAGTAATTAAAGAAAGTTTTTTAAAATTATATTTTGGAAGACATAGCTGTTTGGAGGAATAATTCAATAAACATAATAATAAACTTCTAATTAGTTTTATTGTTTCCGAATTCCTATCAGTCTTTTATACAAACATATATATATATATATATATATATATATATATATATATATATATATATATATGTATGTATGTATGTATGTATGTATATTGTTTATTTCAAGCGTTTTTCACTGCTTCTGCTCAAACAGTAATAATTAAATCAAAGAATGTGTTATTACGAAGGCAGAGTCAATGCATCGCGTTTGTTCAAAGTCTGGAAGTGAAGTTGATGGACAACTAATGAATTTATAGAAAATAACGTGAAATTGTTATTTATTTGTACTCAGCGACGTAGTATATGATAGAAAAAAAAGCACAAACTTTGATCAATTATGTAATGCCTGATTAGAATACAAGAGGAAAAACTTAGAATTTTCGTTATATTTGAATTGTAACTCGCATTTAAAGCCCGCCCGAGGCGGCTGTTAAGTTTGATAGCAATGTATTTTCTTTTTAGAGAGCTTATGATTAATCGTAACATAATCTTCTGCCTTACAGAATACAATGATTTTAAAAGCTACACAAGTAAAGAATGTTCGTCAAAAATTATTTTATAAATTAAAGGAGTAAGATTCTTTAATATGTTAGGTTGTTTAGGGTATCAGTTAGGGTCAATTAAGACGTTTTCAATGTATTTTGGTTGGGTGATTGGGTGGTTGGATTTATGGCATATCAACATTTGTAGGTTATTAACGCTAAATACAACTTAAAACAAATAATCAGTTCTCTTTCAAACAATTCAGTTTAGCATGTTTGTTCAGTTTAATTATCAAAAACATTTCTATTTCGAGATATTCAGTTTTGGCAAACAGTTCTAAATCAAACAAATCGTTTTAGCATAAATATAGTTTTTGCCCAAAAACACATTGGATGTCAAAACAGTTCAATTTCAAACTAATCAGTGTAGGATAAGTATGCAGTTTAATGTTAAAACAGTTCTATTTCAAGTAATTCAGTTTAGCATAAGTACGCATTTTTGTTCTATTTGACTCATAGATAGGAATCCATCAGGTGCTACCACTCCGGGCAACAGTATACCAGGAAGCGATGACAATGAAGGGGTATTCAGCATTCCCAAAAGCTCCAACATCACTGTAACCTCACCATTAGTTTGTTCTGTGTCATGACCAGGACACTCATTCGTAGTGGGTCTTACTCTCTGCAGAGGTACAGTCGGTCTATTCTACAGCCGATTAGGTACTCAATGTATTTTCTATTCAGAGAACTTATGCTTAATTGTAATATAATCTTCGACCAAAGAAGTAAGTCTTCTGAAAACTAAAAAAGATAAAGATTTTTTTTTTCGTTTTGAAATATTAGTGTTTAAAACGTAAAGGGAATTAGATTGATTATTACTTTAGGTTGTTTGAGATCAGGTTTTAGTTAAGATTGATATAAAGGTCCTTTCTATCTATATGACATATGCTTAGATGTAATATAATACTTGACCTAAGAGAACATAATTCTTTTAAAACCTACCCGGGAATATTTTTGCGGTAGAATCTTAAACCGAAAAAAAAAGAACAAAAAACAGACTTTTACAAAATTTTACAAAGGCCTTCTTAAATATTATTTACATAGTTATGAAGAAAAAAGCTAAGAGCCATGACACGTGGATTCTCTCCTATATGTTTTCATTGCAGCTCAACTCACTTCTTCAATTCTGTTTGAAAATTTTTTGACTCACAAAAACATTTTGTGTTGGCTTGGTTTGGTTTGTTGGGTTTTATGGCATATCAACCTTCGTAGGTTATTTAACGCCAAATCCATTTTTATGTAAATAATCTGTTCTATTCAAAACAATTCAGTTTAGCATAAGTACACAGTTTAATTGTCAAAAAC
>OY757931.1:78090495-78285495 GCA_963585895.1 Sepioteuthis lessoniana | reverse complement strand
AACAGAAATATTCAATATTTCCCTACTCGGTAACCTAATTTGTAAAAGTCACGTTTATTTCTTGAGAGCTGAAACGACACTTTTGCCTCTCGACACGGCCACTAGGGCCTTCTATTTAGCTGCAGGTGAGAAGTGGTAAGTTTTGTCCAGGTACGACTTCCTTTTCTTCCCTTCTCTCACCCTTTCTTTATTTCGAGAGATGTAAAAGCAAATTTAAAACATAGAGATACGATCGCTTTTAGCCAGAATTTTGTCCTCTTTGTAAAGGGCATTTTATAGAAAGTAAATCCGGACGTATTCCCCGAAGGCTGGACATTTTGAAGACTGTCTATTTAAAGCGCTCACACACTCCTGTACGCGTGTTTATAAAATGAATTCTGGGGCATCTATTGCTGCATTACGGTTGTGGAATAAGAAACAAGTTTTATCATACGAGTTATCTGCGTTTTGTCATCTTTCAAGAGGTCTTTATATATTGTTATCTTTATTTCATATCATATTTCAAGAGATCTTTGTATATGTTTCCTATCTCACATAGCTATACGAAACGATATATTTTGAATGAGCATGTGTTCAAACATCACTTCCACCTTTGGTTTCCGCTTCTATTGCAATATTTTTTAAGTGATTTATTCATCGGATATTTAAATTACCGCAAAAGTAAAGCCTCGTATAATTCATTTTATCCATCTTCTACAATGCAGTTTTGGTTTTTATATTTTCTACCTTCTAAATTTTCTTTACTAGAAATTTCTTTTTTTTTTTCTTTCCGATAAATATTTTTTTTTTTTTTGGATAACGAGATAATTTTTCTGGAAGTTTGCGATTAACAAGAATCACCTGATTCCCGCCAAAATCACAGATTTAGTTATAGACAAGTAAAAAAGACCCAACTTTTCAAGTAGCCGACTTTTCATTTAATATGTCTTGCTGAGATTGGCACACAGGCCTGAGGTTTGTACAGCTCCTGCTGTTCCTAAATGTCACCCATCTAATTAAATCCCCATTATTGCTTAACTTCTTCCTTTTTCTTTTTTCTTATTAACTTAGCACTGCTTTTTCTGACACATAATCCTCAAACTGATATAGTTCCAGCTGTTCCAAAATTATCAACTATCTAAGTAAAGATTCAATGTTGTTTAACTTCATTTATTTTTCTTTTTATTTGCAAAGTATTGTTCTATCAGTCACACAATCCTCTTAATAGTATACTACTTGCTGTTTCTAAATAGTCACCCATCTAAGTACTGTGCTGGCTCATTGTTGTTAAAATTCTTTGATAGTGTGGGAGCCGGTGTTTTTAACGTGGCTTGATTGTCTTTTTAAAGAAATATTGCTTTTAAGTTATTTCACTATCTTTCTTTCTTATCCTTTTTTATTGCTATATAGTCTCTATTAAGTTCTTTTTTCTTATTGTTTTCTTTTTTAGATTTTATTCCAAAGAAATCAAATTGTCTGGGATAGGTGCCCGGAATAATAAACTAAATTGGAATTAAGAAGTTAGAATTTGTAACTGCTTCGTTCTTACAGATCTCGCGAAAATCAAAATCCTTGAAAATGTTTAGGATCAAAATGGTTTCCCTAGAAAACTACATAATATAGAAACATATCTTGATCGCCAAAAAAAAAAAAAAAAAAAAAGAAAAAAGAAGATAAATCGAACTTTGTTTTAAAAAAAACCCGAAGAAAATTCATTGTAAACAAGGATTTTCCCGCTTTTGACTCAGCTCTTAGCAGCAATATGGCAGCTGTAAAGGGACCTTCGTAAAGCAAAATTATTCTTAAGATCGTCACTAACGTTATATAGATAATCTTTGTGAAATGAATCGGTGATTTCTAAGATTATATTCTATATTTTTTTCATAAGTGACCACTCGTTCATATAAAAGGTTGAAAAATCATAATTTTCTGATAACCCACCAAGTAATTTTTTACTTATTTGGTGACATTAGGGTCATTGAGTAAATAAGAAAAATTTTGTTTTATTTGTAAAAAGCAAAATACATTTTTTTCAGATATTTTTCCATATATTTATACATAAATTTGTTTGCAATTGGTTTATTGAAAAAGTAGTTTAATCTCTAAAATATATGTATTTTAAGGCTATTCAAAATGGTGCCAAATCTAACAGAATATTTCAGGTTTATTAAAAAGGTCTTTCATATATTTTTGGTGTCTGAAAAATTGAACCATGTTTGGTTGATAGAAAAATGTACGATGTATACGGAGAAGCAGGTTTAATGAAAAATGTTTCTATTTGGATTAAAAATTGGGTTTGAAAAAATAAACCTGAGTCTCTGAAACAGTCTTTTGTGTAGAAACACACTGATTATTCGGTAAGAATATATTCCAGGAGCAGCAGTCACTAAAAAATGGTCATGCTGACAGTTTTCTGGGTCATGAAATGAGTCACCAGCATTGATTTGGTAGAAAAAGATGGAACCGTGAACAGAAATCCCTCATGATAACTCTTCAGGCAAAAGTTTCCTTATTTATTGCACCATATTTATTTTCATTTAAGAAAAGGAGCAATTTAATTCCAGAACAAGATAATTTTATTCGATAACGGAGTAATTCTTTTGGAATAAGGTACAATCTTATTTACAAAAGTGTTGGTATCATGATAAACTTAATTAAAAAACGGGTAATTTCTTTTGAGAAGTGTTTAATATCTATTCAGTAGCGTATAAAAATATTAAAGCAAGATTGTGCTCCAATCTTACATCAGTTGAATAAAATTCTTAAAACAAATTTCTCAGTGCCATTACAATCAGGTAATTTAGATAGAACATCTGTTTTTGCATTACATTATCAGGTCTAATCGTAATGGAATTTTTAAGGAATTAAAGAAAAAAAGGAGAAAATTTAATAATCTGTTATATATTTCATATTTTACAATTCCGTGTATATATATATATATATATATATATATATATATATATATATATATATATATATATATATATATATATATATATATAAAAGAAATATGTGGAAAGTTGGATAAATCAAACATTTAAAACTGGTTTAGAGGCACGATATTTCGTTCTTTTATTTATTTTTTAATTTTCAAGAACTTTCTCAAACTGAAACGTTTTCTGGGTTTTTCTATTCATAACCCAATGAGGAACATGGTAAAAGGTGTAGCAGGAAGAAGGAGTCAGTTTAGAGTCAAATGTATCAGGTTTCATTCCTTCCATACTTTTAAACTCACTGTCATTTTATAATGTTCATCGTTTGCTTGTAAGTAGAAAAGCTCCGAAAACAATTCAGTTTGAGAATGTTCTTAAAGACTAAAATTGAAATAAAAAAAAGAAATATCACGCCTCTAAACCGGTTTTAATTGTTTGATTTATCCAACTTTCCACATATTTCTATGATATTTTCAAGTCCACCACAATCAATCATATATATATATATATGTATATATATATATAATTTCTTTTTATTTTCCTTTACTTTCCCTTAAATGTTAAAATAAATGTTCATCCACGAGTAATACCAACCATAAACCTGGAATATAATAACGACTGTCGAAAACGATAATGGGATAAAAATATTAACAAAATGATATCCTGGAAAATCGTTAAATAAGAAAAATAAAACCTAAGGCAATGGTGACATAGACCGAGTAACCAAATTAAGAGAATAACATAAAACTAAAAGAAAGAAAAAAAAAAGAATTATGGAATCAATGATTAAAACTTAAAGGAAAGTTATAGCTTTTGTCATATTTACTCTGTTGAAACTTGCAAGGTTCTCTTCTCCCAGAGGAGGGTCGATGCACATGGTTTGGTAGGTCAACGACCGGGTTCAATGCAGGAAAACCAATAGAGGGAGCACTTGTCTCCACAGCCCATTAAACATGTCAACCTAAGGTTGTTTTATTCAGAGAGTGAATCTGGCAGATGGTGACATGCACTGTAGATTCCAACTATTCTCTGCAACTTTCAATTTCCATTAGGGCTTCATTAATATATATATATATATATATATATATATATATATATATATATATATATATATATATATTCCTAATAAATATTTACCATCTGGTGAAAGAAAAGAAGTATAAATAATTAAATAAGTAGGGTAATTATTTTTGCAGGAAACAGTCATTCTCATGGGCGTTGGAAGTACGCGTGCCCACAAACCAGCGATTCCAGTATTCGTATTTGTTATGTTTTTTTTTTCTTTTCTTTTTTAGCTTCTATTTCTTTTTAGTTTCTCAATCTTATGAACTTTCCTTTTGTCCGATTCTCTAGTGAAAATCAGAGGACGTTTTTTAGTGATCATATTTATTTTCTCGTTTGGTTTTTCAAATAAGATTTTTCTTACTGTCAGTTTCAGTGTTTTTGTTTAATTTTTCCTTCATATTATCATCAGTATTACTATTCGTTGTCAGAATACATCAATACTGAATACATCGTTTATCATACCTAATCACAATAAGGGTTATCTGGAATGACGTCACAACTGCGTCATAGTTCCATTACTTATGTTATTTCATCAAGGATTATTAAATAACACAGTTTCGGTAGCTCAAGGCGGTACTGGAGTGCCAGTACCGACTTGAGCTACCGAAACTGTGTTATCACCCTTGGTTGGTGGCTAATGAGGGCAGATTATCGCACGTGCTTTCACACGTTGTAGGATGAAAAAAAAAAAGACGTTATCCTGAATGAGGCCACACCACTGATTCATAGTTCCACTACTTACGTTATATTGTCAAGGGTTTTAAATAATTTTTTACTCTTAGTTAGCGTATTTATTAATTAATTTTATCTCAGAGTGTTCACCAATGAACAAGACAAGGGTTCAATCCCAGGTCGAGTCATACCAAAGACTCAAAAAAATGTTACTTGATACCGTCTTGCTTAACACTTAGCATTATAAAGTGAGGATCAAGGGTAAATTGGAGAAATCCAGGGAAGGAGTAGCGCCCTCCCCAACACCTCACCCTAGTAGCTATTAAAAAGGGAACCTTCAGGCCACCCTCGACTAAGGTCACCAACTTTTTATTAACTAGCTCAGTGGCCTAGTAGAATGTTTATTAATGGTCAGGGAGACCTAGGTGCAATCCCAGGTCACATCATACCAAATACTTTTAAAATGGTACTTGATACCTCCTTGCTATACACTTAGCAATATAATGAACGTATCAAGTGTAAATTGGAGCAATCCTGGAAAAGGAGAAGCCCCCTCTCCTACAACACGGTGTAGTTGCTATTGAAAAGGGAGCCTTCTGATCGCGCCCTCTACTTAAGACCGCCAACTTTTACTTTATATCTTTATTAATGTGTACCGGGGTTGAATTTAACACTGATACTCCTTTTAAGATCCTGCGATGTAAATTCTATATTATTAATTAATAAAGATCTACATAGTATATGTTATCCCCATTTTGAATGCCAATTTTACCTTAGTAAAGTTTACAAAATAATTATTTGATGTTATTGATTTTTAATACTAATGTTTTATTCTCAAACGTATTAAACGCAAACCGACGGATAATCTCTGTATAGAAATTAATTATCATCATCATCATGTCGTGCCGCCAGCACAGATATCCCTGACCCTCTCTCGCCACTTCTCCCTATCATTCATCGGTTTTGGTAGGTTTTCAGGGTTACATCCTGTATCCTCACATAGCTACTGTATGTATGTTCGAGCTAGTCGTCCTGCTTTTGCTTGGCCATATGCGGGGGTCCATAGGAGTACATCAATTATGAGCTCGTCCCTGCTTCTCCAGCTGTGTCCTGCAAGTCTGGTTCGTCTAACTTGTATAGTTTTCGTGATGGGAGGCAAGTGGCCGTATAGTTGGTGTCTTGTGGGGTGTTGTCGCCAGGACTTGTTCAATATTGCTCTCAACATTCTTGTGTAATTGCAGTCTAGTTTCTTCTTCAGCCGTTTAGTAAGCGTCCAAGTAGTGCATCCATATAGCAGTATCGATACGACCGCTGCCTGGAAGAAACTGCATTTCATTTTATCGGTGAGGTCTGATTTCCATATGATCGAGAGCCTATCGATAGCTGTCCATGCTTTCGTTAGTCGTGTGTCGATGTTTTTTGTGGTTGATGAGACGCTACTTCCTTGGTAGGTGAATTTGTCTACTAGTTTCAGAGAGGCTCTGTCTAGTGTGGTAATGTCGCCTGTTTGGTTGTAACACATATGTTCAGTTTTGTGTGCATTGACAAGGAGGCCAATGCCTTCGGTGGCTCGTTCCAAACTATGCAGTAATGTCTCGGCTTGGTTAGGCGTAATCGCCAGTAACGCTATGTCATCGGCGTAGTCAGCGTCGGTAATTGTTTTTGCGGGGTACCTTTTGCTTCTTTTCTTCGTCAGCTCGAAGCCATTTTCTCTGATTTTGTCGATCGAAGTTCTGAGCACGTAGTCTAGACAGATGATAAAGAGGTATGGGGCTAGCGTGTCTCCTTGTAGTACTCCTGCAACAATGTCGAAGTATTCTTTGTCTCCATCTGGTGAACATACTTTCACTTTGGTGTTTCTGTAGAGAATCGTTATTGCTGCTACGGTTTCTTTTGATAGACAGTATGCTAGTAGGATTTGTTCCATCTTCCCTCTGTGTATGGAATCGAAGGCCCAGGTAAAGTCGACAAATAGTAATGTCGCCTGCAGGTTTTTGCCCTAACGCCTTCAAGGATTCTACGGATGGTCAATATTTGTGAGGTTGTGGATCTATTTCTTCGGATGCCATTTTGGTTTTTCCTAAGAATGTTTTCTATTTTGGGTTCTCTGCGGTTTCCTAGTAGGGCATTGTAGATTTTGGCCGCTATGGATGTAAGTGTTATAACTCGGTAGTTTTTGGCTAATCCGAGGTCGCCCTTTTTAGGGAAAGGAAGGATGCATCCCTTCATCCATCTTTCTATCCTATTTTGATTATAGACTGCGTTGCATTGTCGGAGCAGCTTGTCGTCGAATTGTCTGGTCTTTGATACTTCTGGGGGGGGGATCTCGTCAAGCCCTGCAGCTTTCCTATTTTTAATCTTTCTAAGAACCGAGTCAAGTTATTCTTTGGTGAACGGACCTTGTTTAATGTCTAATTGCTTACTGATAATTCTGGTGATCGGTTCATTCGTTACTTTCGGTGGGTTTCCTAGTATATTTTCGAAATGCTGTTTCCACAGTTTTACTCTTTCTTGTTGGCTTGCAGCTTTCAATTTTGCTTTGGCTGTGCTCTTCCTTCTACTCACTTCGTTTATTGTTTGCCAGGCTATCCTAGATTACCTATCTTCCACCGAGTCGCTAATCTTATCTATCTGATCTTGTATGTATTCCGTCTGTTCTTTTAGATATATTCCTGCTCATTGATATTGTGCTTTTTCTAGTTTTCGGGCATTTGTGTTTGTTGGGTTCTTTCGATAGCTTTTGGAGGCAGTTTTCACGAGTGCACGCTTTTCTCTAACCGCTAACGTTTCCCAAGGGACTTTATATTTAGTTCTAGGTTTTGTTGGTATACACTCTGATGCCGCCTCAAGGTGTGGTTCAACAAAATTCTCAGATTCGTTATTTGGGGTACCTTTTTCTGTCTTCTCTTGTAGTGTTTCGAATCTGTTTCTTAATTCTAATGCATATTTGTCTCTTATAACACTGTTGTTAAGTAGGGCCCAGTAATAGTGCTTAGTTGTCGCTGTTCGTGTGGCGTTTTTTCGTAGGCTTAGTCGTAATTTGGCCGTGACTATTCGATGATCGAAGGACACACCCTCGAAATAGGAGTATGCCTCGCAATTCATCGCACTATTTTTCCATTTCCTGTTTATAAAGACGTAGTCTATCTGTGCTTTGCTATTGTTTGCCTATGTGGAGGTCCATAATTTTCCCTGCCTTTTTTGATAGTTTGTATTGAGGCATGTTAATCTATTTTCTATCATGAAATCAGTTAGATGTTGTCCATTTCTATTTGACGTGTTGTGTAGGCTGTATTTGTTGTTTCTGTTTTTCCCGATTTGTGCATTCATATCTCCGCCAATGACTAGCAGGTTGTGTTTTGGAATGCTATGCACTAGGGAGGATAGCTCCTCGTAGAAGGTGACTAGTTCGGTTTCTCCGCTAACATTGGTAGGGCTGTAGCAGATGATTGTTGCTTTAGGGTTGCCATTGAACGTTGCGGCCATCATCCTAGGTTGTATTCTCTCAATGCTATATAAGTGTTTTTAACGCTCTTGGTCCTACAAGCATTACCACCCCTCCTACCGAGGCATTGACAGAGTTTTTCCATGCCGATACAGTTACCAGCGTCCATCCATTGCCAGTTTCGTGATATTTGATATCTTCGTTGTGAGTGTATCGGTGTTCTTGTATGCAAATTATGTCTATCTTATACTCTACGGCTGATGAAGTTAGTTATGGTAGTTGACCTGTATTATTTAGGGTTCTAACGTTAAATGTCGCTATCTGTATTGTTTGTTTGTATTTTAGTAGTTTTTGTTTGAGTTTAAGCTATGTAGCTGATTTTTCGAACACTGAGGTCAGGGCTCCAACCTCAGCAGGACGCGCCCCTTTTTTACCCGCGCGAAGAGCGATGCGGTTTATGTATGTGGTTTGAGTGTGGGTCATGGTTATCTTTCGATGGCTGTTTTTATCCTCATCTATAGAAGCCACTCTTATAGAGGAGCAGCAGTAGTTCCCCGATCGAACTGACAATCCTGAGCGTTAAACCGCAAGACTGACACGTCCAGGAAAAGTTAGGCATTGCGCATTCGCATACCTTTACGTCCATCATGCTGCTTCCCATGTGTACGTTTTCAAAAAAAAGGGTCATTTTTTTACTTTATGTTTTAATTTAGTTGAAATCCAGGACTAATGTATATTTAAAGAAATTTTTGGGTATATTTTAACCTGTCATCCGAACAGTTTAGTAGAATAAATAAACTAACCTCTTTGAGACTTTGGAAACGGATGACTGCCTTCCATTTTAACAAATGCTCACGAGAATTATTTCTAATCTTACTTGCATTTAAGCTAATTCCACTCATCTATATCACGGTCGGCAGGGGTGGAGGGTCGGTACTACCTTTCTTTTAAGGGTTCGTCATAGCACGTGTCAAGCTACATTTGAGGTGGTTTTTTTGTCTTTTTTGGGAATTTAGTCGTCCAATCGTGTGGCTTTTCCTGAAAGTTGTTCTCAAATTATTACGATATTCATTCTTCATTTAAGGCACACAAAATACAGCGGAGATTTAAGACAGAACTATTTAAAATCAAATATATGCATTTTTTTTAAATGAACAGTTTAGTAGAATAAATAAACTAACCTCTTTTAGACTTTGGAAACGGATGACTGCCTTCCATTTTAACAAATGCTCACGAGAATTAAAATTAGTGCAATGTTCGTTTTTCTAAATTAATATACGATTTTCATTTGGACTTACAAATATTCTCTTGAATTGCTCGAATTTTAGCATTTTATTATTGTTTATATTAGTTCTAAAACCATTTCTCTCAGGTTGATTTCTTCCTTTAACCATCCTCGTACATGCAGACGCTCAATAAAAGGGCGTTTCCATTTGAAAAAAATGTACATACTCCCTAGCAAAAGAAAAATATCATTAAGAAAACGATATAGTTAAACAATACTAAATTTTGTTTATTAGATTGTTTGGTATTATTTTTCTTCGAACTATTCCAATGGTGATAACATTTTTGTTTGAATTTGTATAATCCCAAATTTTAACTTAAATAAAATTCTTTAAAAAACATTTGTGATTTAAAGTCCCAGAAAGTCACATGCGTCTCATTTTCTTGGAAATATACAGGTTTGCACATATTTGGCAGCCTGTGCGTGTCTGTGTGCCTGTGCGTGTCTGTGTGCCTGTGCGTGTCTGTGTGCCTGTGCGTCTGTGCGTGTCTGTGTGCCTGTGCGTGTCTGTGTGCCTGTGCGTGTGTGTGCCTGTGCGTGTCTGTGTGCCTGGTCGTGTGTGTGCCTGTGCGTGTGTGTGCCTGTGCGTGTCTGTGTGCCTGTGCGTGTCTGTGCCTGTGCGTGTGTGTGCCTGTGCGTGTGTGTGCCTGTGCGTGTGTGTGCCTGTGCGTGTCTGTGTGCCTGTGCGTGTGTGTGCCTGTGCGTGTCTGTGTGCCTGTGCATGTCTGTGTGCCTGTGCGTGTCTGTGTGCCTGTGCGTGTGTGTGCCTGTGCGTGTCTGTGTGCCTGTGCGTGTGTGTGCCTGTGCGTGTCTGTGTGCCTGTGCGTGTGTGTGCCTGTGCGTGTCTGTGTGCCTGTGCGTGTCTGTGTGCCTGTGCGTGTCTGTGTGCCTGTGCGTGTGTGTGCCTGTGCGTGTCTGTGTGCCTGTGCGTGTCTGTGTGCCTGGTCCTGTGTGTGCCTGTGCGTGTCTGTGTGCCTGGTCGTGTGTGTGCCTGTGCGTGTGTGTGCCTGTGCGTGTGTGTGTGTGCCTGCGCGTGTGTGTGCCTGTGCGTGTGTGTGTGCCTGCGCGTGTGTGTGCCTGTGCGTGTCTGTGTGCCTGTGCGTGTGTGTGCCTGTGCGTGTCTGTGTGCCTGTGCGTGTGTGTGCCTGTGCGTGTCTATGTGCCTGTGCGTGTGTGGGCCTGTGCGTGTCTGTGTGCCTGTGCGTGTCTGTGTGCCTGGTCGTGTGTGTGCCTGTGCGTGTCTGTGTGCCTGGTCGTGTGTGTGCCTGTGCGTGTCTGTGTGCCTGTGCGTGTCTGTGTGCCTGGTCGTGTGTGTGCCTGTGCGTGTCTGTGTGCCTGGTCGTGTGTGTACCTGTGCGTGTGTGTGCCTGTGCGTGTCTGTGTGCCTGTGCGTGTCTGTGTGTAACAAGAAGACATGATCGTAAGCTGGAGTGTTTATGTATTAAAATTTCATCCTTCATTTGGTAGATGTGTAAATTGTATATATATATATATATATATATATATATATATATATATATATATATAAGTGAGTTGGTAACCGTAGTCAAGGGTGACCCAAACGCTTACTTTTCTATAGCTACTAAACCAAGGTATAAGACAAGGCACTACTCTGATCCCTGTATTGGTCTACTTAACCTTGATTCATACCTCATAATGCTAAATGTTAAGCAAAAAGGCATCAAGTGGTATTTTTGAGTCTTTCTTATGATTTTGCCTGGGATTGAACCCCGGTCTCCCAGTCAACTGATGAACACTCAAACAACTAGAATAAACGGCTGGTACATATATATATATATATATATATATATAAGTGAGTTGGTAACCGTAGTCAAGGGTGACCCAAACGCTTACTTTTCTATAGCTACTAAACCAAGGTATAAGACAAGGCACTACTCTGTTCCCTGTATTGGTCTACTTGCCCTTGATTTATACCTTATAATGCTAAGTGTTAAGCAAAAAGGTATCAAGTGTCATTTTTGAGTCTTTCTTATGATTTGGCCTGGTATTGAACCCCGGTCTCCCGGTCAATTGATGAACACTCTACCCACTAGAATAAACGGCTGGTACGTTTATGACCGTTATGTAAACTTTTATGCTTTTATGCAAACATTTCCAAACCGGTTCTTAAAACAAACGCTTCCTTAGTTGACAGTTTTAGGAAATAGAATTCGATCTTCAGATGATTGATATTACTTTTCGAGCTCAGTGAAAATTATATCTGCAAGCGCCGACTGCGATCACCATTACCAAAGCGGTGGAGATACTCATGATATATACTGGCCAATGCTTCCCGCTGCTTGCTCTGCAATAGAGATTCGTATTTAGTTGATGTATTTGTGAGAAGAACTAGATCATCTGTGCAACCTGTGTCGGCCATAGTTTCAGTGGGATATAGTCTGTTTCTGTCTTATGTGACGAGTTTCCACTCGTATTTTTAATTTTTCGAGATATGGACGGAGTCCTATGTTACGTATACAGGGACTACGGACGAAACGGGAGGGTTTCAAGGTTAAAGAGGTCAACGTGATATGAATGGATATGTGGGGATTTCTGAACCGGACAAACAATATAACGTGGAGTTGTTTTTTTTTCCTTTTCTTTATATATGTATCATTCATATATTTTTTCATTTAAAAGAAAGCACAACTGTGACAACAGACAAACAAAGAACAAAACGAATACAACAAAAAAAGAAATATACAGAAATGTGGAAGACAATTCGCTCCCAATAATGTCTGACTATGTCCTTCCAATAAGACAAAGAATTTTTTTTTCTTTTTTTCCTTCTTTCACCGAAGAACAAGAGTCTCTCCTCTTCGTCTTTATGGATGTACAAATTTTCACCAAATAGGTCTTCCGCCGAAACTAGCTGCTGATGAACAGCCTCAAAAATGTTTCTTTGGAACAGTCTTGATACGGACCTTTATTTAAGTTACGTATATTATCCTTGATAAAAATTTTGACTAACCTTTTTTCTTTTTTATCTTTCTTTACTTTTGTTAATTTTTTTCTTATATTCGTTAATCTCCTATTAACGAGTCGCAAGGCACCATTTTTTTTTGTTTTCCTTTTCTTTTACGTTGGGCCTCAGGTTTTTATCCAACGGAGCTAAATGCTTCTATATGCCATTTTGGGACCAGGATTTCTCTTTTCACCGGACCCCGTGAAAAAGCAACCTTTCTCTTCCGTGACGAAGCTCGAAACTGACTTTTTGGCGGTAAAGCGCCCTTCCTGTCTCTTCTCGGCTGCTTCTCCCCCTGTTGCTAGTGCTCGAAGACTCGCCAATCGCCTTCCCCCACGTCCGGTCCACATAGTAGTTCTTGCACCATAATCCTACCGTGGCCAGTGGCGGTAACACTTATTTTAGCGTGAAATCATTTAGAATGATATATGACGCTAATAGGAAATGGACTCGACTTCACAAGTTCAAATCCTGGACGAAGTTGATTGCATTGAACATTGCACTAATACCCATGTGAAAGGTATGAATCGAATTATTATCTCTCCAGCTGAAGCTGAATTCAGACTTGTAAAACGTCACCTGAAAATTGAAATTGTGTCAAATCCTGCACGTGCAGAGGGGTTTATATATATATATATATATATATATATATATGGAACTAGTAGACCAAGGAAGTAGTGTTTCATCAACCAAGACAGACCTCAACACATGACAAGCAAACACATGGACAACTGTCGATAGGATATCGGTCATATGGAAGTCAGACCTGACCGATAAAATGAAACGCAGTTGTTTTCCAAGCAGCGGTCGTGTCGATATTGATGTATAGATGCACTACATGAACGCTAACTAAAAGCATGGAGAAAAAGCTTGACCGGAACTGCACAAGAATGCTGCGAGAAATATTGAACAAGCCCTGGAGACAGCATCCTACAAAGCAGCCGCTGTACGGCCACTTAAGACCCGTCACGAAAACTATCCAAGTTAGATGAAGCAGACATGCGGGACACTGCCTGAGAAGTAGGGACAAACTCATAAGTGAAATACTCCTGTGGACTCCTTCACATAGACGAGCAAAAGCAGGACGACCAGCTAGAACCTACAGACAACAGCTCTGTGCCGCTACAGGATGTAGTCTTGAAGACTTACCGGAAGCGATGGACGATAGAGCGGGGTGGCAAGAGAAAGGATCAGGGATATCTGTGCTGATGGTTCGACATGATGATGTTTTATATATATATATATATATATATATATATATATATGGCGCAGATGAATCTCCTTGCAAGACTCCAGCGATACCGTTGAAAACATTAGGATCGCCATCAGTTGAAGGAACTGTTGTTTTCATGTTGTTGTAGAGAATCGTTATAACGGTGATGGTTTCTTTGAGGAGGTCCTATTGTAGATAAAAGTTTTCCCACTTTCTTCTGTGTATGGAATCAAATAGCGTGGAGTAATCATCCAGTAATAGTGTCGCCGCGAGCTGATTCTTTTTTTTTTTTTTTTGTGGAGAGGGTTTCACACAATCTCCTGTGATTCGCCAGAAAGTTAGAATCTGAGATGTTCCTGATCGATTTCTTTGAAAGCCATTCTATTTTTTTCGAAGAGTTTTTTTGTCTTCAGCTTTGATAGGATTGAGAAGCAGATCATTATAAACCTTAGGAGCTATTGCGGTAAGAGTTATTATCTTGTTATCAGAAAAGAGTAGGGTACAGCCTTTCCTTCATTACTATATTATGTTTTTATACACATCTTTGCATTTTTGAAGACGTAGTTTATTAAATTTTCTTGTCTTTCATATTTCAGGAGGTATTTCTTAGAAACCTACAGGTTTTCTGATTTTTTTTCTTTAATCCCAGTATAAACATCTTCTCTAAACTGACTCAATTTAATGGTTAATTAGCTATGAATATATTTGTCTAGTAGGTTTGACAGGGATTTCAAGAAGTGTTCCAAGCAGGTTCTTGAATTGTTCTTTTAATTCTCAAGTCTTTCCTCGTGGCTTGTATCTTTTATTTTTGCTTCCCAGGTGGTTTCTCTCTGCTTACTTAATTTACTGTCTGCCATACTAATCGTGAAAGAATTGACATTCTTACAGTTCTACACATTGTCATTTCTTGGATTTCTTTTAGAAAGTAAGGATTCTTATCTAATTCTTGTATAACTGCCATTGATTCCCAGAGAACTCAAGATTCAGCTCTTGGGTTCGTTTTATTTTGCATGCGATGGCTTCTTCTATATGGACGCTAACAAAGTCCAAATTTGTGTAAAGTTAGGAAAAACTAATCAAATTTTTCTAGTTTCATAAAAGTTAGTAGGGTGTAGCAACAACAAAAACAAAATATTTACTACTCTATTCTTTGTGGATGAGGTTTACAATTTTTTATGTGACCCTAGTATAAGATAACGAAGTTATGCTGTTACGTTTACTTTTGGAGTAATACATATACGAAAGGTATGAAACCTTATTCCATCCAGCTATGGGTCAATTAGTACCACTGCTGTTTTTCTACAAGAATAGCTTCGAAATTGAATTAAATAACCGATGAAGGTTGATATGCAATTAAGCAAAGAAACCAACAACCAAACAACCCAACAACCAACACACCACAAACCAACCGATGATCAATCTGCTCACTGGAATTGATAAAACAGTTGCCAATAATGGTGATGAGTATTCTCTTAATACTATTTTGTAGCATTTTGTAAATGCGCGTTTTATTCTTTTTTAATTAACTTCAGTACGTTGTTGGTATAGCTGTGTATTAATTAAATAGCGTTAATATATATATATATATATATATATATATATATATATATATATATATATATATGGGGAAGAAACATTATTATTAATTTTATTCATTCGGGAGTTCTTCACACCAGCGTTAGCTGAGGGTTTGAATGAGTGAATGAGACCAAGTCTCCACAAATCTCCTGGACTCTTCTAAGTAATTCTGACCAATCTTAATAATTATGTCGTTTGGATGATCTCTCTTGGTCCATTTATTTCCAAGTTTTTCAATCGCTTTTTCAATCCTTTAGTGACTATATGAGCACACCAGTTACAATTGGTATCACTGTCCCTTTCGTATTCCATGTTTTTTTTTCCGGTGCTCTAGCAGGTCTAGTTACTTATCTTTCTTGTCGATTTATTTCACTTTAACCCTGTGGTCAACCGGAACGGCAAAATCCACAATTTTCCAGGTTCTCTTTTTTTTTTTCTTTTTTGTTGACCATCACTAGATCTGGTAGTCTGGCCGAGATTAGGTAATTTGTTTGTATATAAAAATCCAGAGAAGTTTGTGTTTTATTTTTTTCAGGTGGTATTCTGGGTTGTGCATATACCATTTGATATTATGGTCAAATTTAAACTTCTTGCAGAATTCCCAGAGGATCGCCGTCCCAACCCATTGAGTATTGTTTTATATTATTTTTGCACTAGGTTACTACATGTGCTTATAATGAGATTGATCGTTTCATCTCTATCATCATATAACCTACTGTGTTACTTTGATATAAGTAAGTTAGTCGACCGAAGGCTTCCTTTTCAATAGCTACTACACTAAAGAGTAGGGGACAGAGCAATTCCTTTCTCTGAATATCTCTGCTTACCCTTGATCCGTATCTGGTAATTCTGTGTGGAAAGCGAGTAGGCATCAAGTACTATTTTTAAGTTTTTGGTATGATTCCACCTGGTATCTAAATACGGTCTCGGTGGCCATTGGTGAACATTCTAACCATTATGCTAATGGAACAGTTGCTTTGACATAGTTAGTCCTTATGGCGTTGTTCTGTGCTCCTAATAGAAGAGATTCAGTTTCTCTCTTAAGGTTTTCCCTTTTTAGCCATGTCCAACTTTTATCGTGTGTGATTTCTCTCTATTATTATTTTTATTATTATTATTATTGCATGAGCTTTGGAACTGATTTTTCATTGTTTATGAAAAAAATGTCATTTCAACAGTGGGTGAGTAAATCAAAACTATAATGATCGGTCTAATCGTTGAAGAACGGTAACTATGCCAACGGGATCAATCATTTTTGTGACGGCCGTGCATGAACCTCAATTCGTGCATGGCCTCCTACAATAAAATGACCTTGTGTCAAATTCATCCCGGCGGGAGAATGGATAAATATCAACCGTATATAACTAATGAATAGAGGAAAACATTCTCGAATTTTCGATGTGTAGTGTTTTCCGATTTGTATTTCAAGAAAGAAGTTTTCTGCAAATCGACATCTTTCATTTCTAATTATTCAATATTTTATTATAAAAAATACAACACTCAAAAGAAAGCAAAAACAAGTAAAATCAACAAAAATACCTGTTAATCTAATAAGTATATCGCTTTCACACATTAACCATAACTTGATCGTGGTCTGCAGTAAAATATCCTTGTCTTTTTAAATATATTCATGATGTTCATCGAAAATAAAAGGTTCATTCATTCAATTTTAAGAATTAATGCTGCATTTTACATATATCAATTGGAACATAATTGTAATAATGTTATCAATAATGTTGTTAGAATTATAAAGCTAGCAACGGCAGCAAATAATAATTATTCTGTTTTTGTTACTAAAGTACAATGCTACTTCTACTTCAATGATATTACACTACTTCTATATCTACTACAACTACAACTGCTACAACTACTATTGCTTATAATAATATCAATAATAATAATAGTAATAACAATAAAAAATAAAGAATTATTATTATTCACTCCTTTAGAGTTTTTCATCTCAGGATTAGCTGGTGGTTTTCCCTGAAGTTTGAGGAACAGCAAGTTACGTCAAGTCTCCAGGGCTCTTCTCAGTATTCTTGTCGTTCTCAGTAATGCAGCCATTTGGATAGTCTCTACCCGTCCGCCAACTTCCAAGTCCTCCATGCCTATAATAATCATTTAGTTACTGTGCCAAAAGTACCAATCACAATTGGTACAATCGTCACTTTCATGTTCCAGAGTTTTTTCAATTCTCTAGGAAGGTCGAGGTACTTATCCTTCTTTTCACATTCTTTCAGTTTTATTCTGAGGTCAGCTGGGACAACAAAGTCGACAATTTGCATTTTCTTTTTTCTTTTGTTAATTATTATAAGGTCTGGTGCTCTGGCCGAGATTCATTGATCTGTGTGTATGTCAAAGTCCCATAGAAGTTTATGTGTGTCATTTTCTAGGACAGGTGCTGGGTTGTGTATAGACTATTTGTTAGTGTGGTCAAAATTAAATTTCTTGCACATTTCCCAGTGGATCACCGTGCCGACCCAGTCGGGTCTCATCTTATACTCATTCTGTGCTAATTTACTGCATTCGCTTATTATGTGATTGATCGTTTCGTCTCTGCCCCCGCATCGTCTATATTTGCTATTTTTATCTCGTTCACCCAACGAAGTTCAGTATCATTGCGCCTGATCACTTCTTTCATAAGAACCGCTTGTTATCCAAATGTAGTGTAAATTTCAATGCAATAATTGATAATATGCTGAAGAATAGCAAGTGTAGTTGATGACAGAGATGAAACAGTCGATCACATAACCAAAGACAGCAAACTGGTGCAAAAGAAAGACGAATCTCGTAAAAGACTTGGTAGGAAAGATGATTTTTTGGGAATTCTGCAAGAAGTTAAAATATAACCATGATTACAAATGCTTTATGCACAAACCAGAAACTGTCATTGAAGACTAAATATATAAAATTGTCTTAGGCTTTAAGAGAAAAGTGATTACCCAAACTCAGCAAGAAGATCAAAGTGTTTGTCATTTCGGGGAATTTACTGTTCCAGTCGACTACATAGGGAAAAAAAGTAACACGATAAACAAAAACTTGGAATGTAAAAGCCCTGGTGGTACCAATTGGACTTGGAACACTTAGAGCAGACTGGCTAAAGGCCAGTAAAAAATTACTGTGTGAACTAAAGATCGGAAGAAGAATGCTGATCAAAATCAGCTACAATACTTAAGAAGAGACCCGGAGATCTAGAGAGTAAGGTAAGGGGAGATCAGAGGAAGAATGGTGATCATCCAGACTATAGCACTGTCAAAAATCAGCTAGAATTCTTTAAAAGAGTCCTGGCGATCTGGAGAGACTAAGCGAACTAGGAATCAGAGGAAAAATGGTGATCATTCTGACCACAGCACTGTTAAAATCAGCTAGAACACTTTGAAGAATACGGGCAATCAAGAGAGACTAGGGCAATTGGTTATCAGAGGAAGAATCAAAACTATCCAGTCTACAACACTGTCAAAATCAATATGACAGATAGTCAATATTTGTGACATCGTGGATCTATATCTCCGGAAGCCATTTTGGTTCTTCCTTCGTATGTTGTCAATTTTGGGTTCAATGCAGTTACGTAGTAGAGCATTGTATATCTTGGCCGCTATGGACGTGTTATACCTCGGTATTTCTTGGTTAATCAATGGTCACCCTTTTTAGGGAAGGGGAGGATGAATCCCTTCATCCATTTGTCTATAGGATTTTGATTATATGCGGCATAAGTCTTAGAGCAGTATGTCGTCGAATTTTCTGGTCTTCCACTGGTGGTATTTCATCGAGTCCTGCTGCCTTCCTATTTCTAATTTTTCTCCGTACCAAGTCGAGTTCTTCTTGAGTAAACGGTCCTAGTTTGATGTCTGATTGGTTACTTATAATTCTCGTGAATGGTTCGTGAGTAACTTCCGGGGGATTTCCGAGTAAATTCTCGGTCTTGTTAGCTGGTAGCTATCAGTTTAGTTTTGGCAGTGTTCTTCCTGCTGCTCAATTCGTTTATCGCTTGCCATGCTATCCTAGAATGTCCATCTTCAATCGATTCTCTAATCTTATCCATCTGATTTTGTATGTATGCTGTCTGTTTTATTAGGTATATGTTAGCTAATTCATTATGCGCCTTTTTAAATTTCAGGGCATTGGTATTGTTTGGGTTCTTCCTATTGCATTTTCACGTCTGCACGCTTTCGTCTAACCGCTAATGTCTCCCATGGAATTCTTGATTGTGTTCTTTGTTTAGATGGAATGAATTCCGCTGCCGCTTCTAAGTGGGCGTTGACGAAATTCTCATATTCTTCATTCGGAGTATGTGTTTCTAGAGGGACTTGAAAAAGGCCCCAAAATTGACTTACTCAAGGCAACACGAAAAAATTATCAAACTGGAAAGCGCCAAGCCATGATAGAATACATGGATTCTGGTTCAAGAAATTCACCTCTATTCACGGCAGACTAGCACTAGAAATAAACAGATGCTTACAAGGCGCGCAAGTACCTTAATGGATGACCAAAAGAAAGACTATATTAATCCAAAAGGACCCAAGCAAAAGAACTGCTCCAAACAATTACAGACCCATAATCTGCCTACCAATCATGTGGAAGAGGGAAAAGATCTACTACTTGCTAAGAAGCCACGGATTGTTCCCTGACGAACAGAAAGGATGCTGCAAAGGATCCGGAGGCTCAGCAGAATTACTCTACATAGATAAACACATCCTAAATGAGGGCAAGACAAGACGGAAAAATCTAGCTATGGCCAGGATTGACTACAAGAAGGCATATGATATGCTCCCACAAAGCTGGATACTACACTGTCTCAAAATGTACAAAATATCACATGAAGTCATAAACTTCATCGAACAGACCATGAAAACCTGGAGAGTGGAGCTGACAGCAGGAGGAAGAAGCATAGCTAAAACAAAGATCCAAAGAGGCATTTTCCACGGAGATGCACTATCAAACTTACTATTCATAATAGCCATGATGCCACTGAACCACATACTCAGAAAATGCGCAGCCGGTTACAAACTCAGCAGATTGCAAGAGAAGATCAACCGCCTAATGTACATGGATGACATTAAATTTTTTGCAAAAAATGAATAAGAACTGGAAACTCTCAGACACGCCGTTAAAATATACAGTCAGGACATAGGAATGGAATTTGGCATAGAAAAATGTGCCATGATCGTCATGAAAAGTGGCAAATGAAATATGACTGACAGAATGGGACTACCAAATCACGACAAAATTAGAACACTCAAAGAAAATGAAACCTACAAATACTTGGGAATCTTGGAGGCTGACACCATCAAACAAGTGCAAATGAAAGAAACTACCCGAAAAGAATATCTCAGGAGAACAAGAAAACCAATCGAAATAAAACTCTCCTGCAGAAACCTCATCAAAGGAATAAATACTTGGGCTGTGCCCCTAGTCAGATAAGTGGGACACTTTCTCAAGTGGACCAGAGATGAACTTAAACAAATGGAACAATGAACAATAAAACTAATGTCCATGCACAAGGTCTTACATCCCAGGCTATATGTATCTAGAAAAGAGGGAGGAAGAGGACTTGCCAGCATCGAAGACACCGTTAACGCATTGATACAACGCGTCGACGACTACATAGAAAAGCACAAATGAGGTCTAATTACGACCATCAGAAACGATACGGACAACACGATAGACGAAAGAATGACAACAACTAGGAAACAAAAATTGGAGGGAAAACAACTCTATGGCCGCTTTAAACGACAAATAAACAATATCTCACACGACAAAACTTTGACATGGCTAAGAAAAGGAAACTTTAAGAGAGAAACGTAATCCATCCTAATAGCAGCACAGGACAACGCCATAAGAACCAATCATATCAAAGCGAGAATAGATGAGACGCAACAAAATAGTAAATGTAGGCTATGCGGTGACAAAGACGAAACGATCAATCACATAATAAGCGAATGCAGTAAATTAGCACAGAAGGAGTACAAGGCGAGACACGACTGGGTAGGCAAGGTGATCCACTGAGAAATGTGCAGGAAATTTCTATTCAACCATACAAACAAATGGTATATGCACAACCCGGCACCTGTCCTAGAAAATGACTCCCAAAAACTCCTATGGGACTTTAATATACAAACGGATCACCTAATCCTGGCCAGAAGACCAGACCTTATAATAATCAACAAAAAAAAGAGAATTTGCAAAATTGTCGACTTTCCTGTCCCGGCGGACCACAAAATACATCTGAAGGAAAGTGAAAAGGAGCATAAGTACCTCGACCTTGCTAGAGAATTGAAAAAGATGTGGAAGATGAAAGTAACGATTGTGCCAATTGTGATTGGTGCGTTAGGTACAATAACTAACGGATTATTAAAAGAGGACTTGGAAGAGACAATCCAAAAGACAGCATTGCTAAGAACGTCCAGAATCGTGAGACGAGTCCTGGAGACTTGAGGAGACTTGCTGTCACTCAAACTCCAGTGAAGAACTATCAGCTAACACTGATGTGAAAAACTCTAAAAGAGTAAATAATGATAATAATGATAATAATAATTTGATCTGGTTAAACAAAGCTGGAGAATAAACTGTCTCAACATGTACAAAATATCACACGAAATCATAAACTTCATCGAAAAAACAATGAAAAACTGGAGAGTTTTATTAACAGCAGGAGGAAAAAGCTTGGCTGAAACAAAGATCCAAGAAGGGATTTTTCAAGAGATGCACTGTCACCCGCACTATTCATAATTGCCATGCTGCCACTAAACTGTATACTCAGAAAATGCACGGCCGGATACAAACTTAGATGATGGCAAGAAAATATCAACCACCTAATGTACATGGATGGCATCAAACTATTCGCAAAAAATGGAAAAAGAACTGGAAACCCTAATACACACTGTTTGAAAATATAGTCAAGACATAGGGATGGAATTTGGCATTGAAAAATGCGCTCTACTCGTCATGAAAAGTGGCAAACGACATCTAACTGACGGAATAGAACTACCAAATCAAGACAAGATCAGAACGCTCGCAAAAAAACGAGACCTACAAATACTTAGGAATCTTGAAGGTTGACAGCACAAACAAGTGGAAATGAAAAACAAAATTTAAAAAACAAATACCTCAAGAGAAATAGAAAACTACTCGAGACAATGCTATCTAGCAGAAACCTTATCAAAGGAATAAATACTTGGGTTGTACCCCTCGTTAGATACTCGGGACCCTTTCTCAAGTGGACCAGAGACGAACTTAGACAAATGAACCAAAGAACTAGAAAACTAATGATCATGCACAAGGCATTACATCCTAGAGCCGACGTTGACAGACAATATGTACCTAGAAAAGATGGAGGAAGAGGACTTGCAAGTATCGATGACAACGTTGACACATCCATACAACGACTCGAAGACTACGTAAAAAAACACGAACGAGGACAGATTACGGTTATCAGAAACAATATTGACAACACGATATATAACAGAATTACAAAAACTAGGAAACAAAAATGGGAAGGAAAACAACTCCACAGAAGTTTTCAACGACTAATAAACAACATCTCTAACGACAAAACCTGGACATGGCTAAGAAAAGGAAACTTTAAGAGAGAAAAAGAATCTCTCCTAATGGCAGCGCAAAACAGCGCCATAAGAACAAATCATATCAAGGCGGGAACAGATAAGACGCAACTAAATAGCAAATGTAGACTATGTGGTGACAGAGATGAAACGATCACTCACATAATAAGTGAATGCAACAAATTGGCACAGAATAAGTACAATACTAGACCCGACAGGGTCGGCAAGTTGAACCACTGGGAAATGTGCAGGAAATTTAATGTTGATCATGCCAAGAAATGGTATGTGCACAACCCAGCACCTGTCCTAGAAAATGACACATACAAACTCATATGGGACTTTGACATACACACGGATCAACGAATCTCGGCCAGAAGACCAGACCTTGTATAATCAACAACAAAAAAAAATCTGCCACATTTTCGACTTTGCTGTCCCAGCTGACCACAGAATAAAATTGAAAGTATGGGAAAAGAGAGATAAGTACCTCGACCTTGCTAGAGAATTGAAAAAACTATGGAACATGAAAGTGACAATTATACCCAATGTGATTGGTGCTTTTGGCACGGTAACTATAGGTTTATTAAAGGGCATGGAGGATTTTGAAGTTAGCGGCCGAATGAAGACCATCCAAACAACAGCATTATTGAAAACGGCCAACATACTGCGAAGAGTCCTGGAACTCGAGGAGACTTGCTTTCACTCAATTTGCAGTGAAAGACCATCAGCTTACGCTGATATGAAAAACTATAATGATTAAATAATAATAATAATGATACAATTGAATTTATTACTCCAATAGCATCACAACTACTTATAATTGTACGCGGTGCATTTGAAATAGTTCCAAATGACTTACAAATTTGGTTTTAAGATTTATAAGCCAGAGGAGGAATTGATAGATTCCATGCAACAGCAGAGCTAAAATCAGTCCAAACACTGAAGGGAGGGCTAAAACAACAAAGAAACCCGATATCATTTCATCTACAATGAAAGCTACCAGATAATACTAATTGGAAAATGTAACCAACATGAATAATTTAGAGAGAAAAAAAAGATTTCTGACTTTGCAGTGGAAACGGAGCCATCGATTAACATGTGAAATGAATGGTTCGCCATTCAAGGAAACCGCATAAAAAAATCGGTCGAATTGCATATCGGGGTAGGAAATAAAAGTTGGGAATGTGAACATAAATCTGAAGAGTAGTTTTCAAAAATCTTTGCCAAAACATTAGTTGAATATTTTTTTTTTGATTAACCAAACAAAAACAGCAAGAATACTTAGAAGGTGTGGCTGTTTAGTTATAACTCACAGGTTTGGTTTGGTTTTATGGCAAAACAACCGTTATAGGTTATTAATGCCAA
Organism: Sepioteuthis lessoniana; assembly: GCA_963585895.1. Taxonomy (NCBI): domain Eukaryota; kingdom Metazoa; phylum Mollusca; class Cephalopoda; order Myopsida; family Loliginidae; genus Sepioteuthis; species Sepioteuthis lessoniana. Next base: position 78,261,436 of record OY757931.1, on the reverse strand, counting down.
ATCCACTTATATATATATATATATATATATATATATATAAGCAGTTCTATTTCAATTAATTTAGTTTAGAATAAGTATATTTTTTGTTTATATCCAGGTAAATGTCAAAACGGTTCTATTTCAAACCTCACCATCATATTGTTTAGAGTCATATCAGGACACCCGCTCATGGGAAGGTGCCTTAACCTTCTACAGAGAAGCAGTCGGTGTATTCTTCAGCCCTAACTGACTCGGCAAAGTGTTACTTTCAGTATCACTCATCAATATGTACAACCTTACAATGTTTTACAAGATTTTTTTCCAATAAAAGAAGTGGTAACATAATTCAATGAAAATCGATATTTTTCGGTATCCTTTATCGCAAAACTCTTCACTATTGGAACCATGCGAATGAAAATAAAACCCTAACATATCTATAACCACAAATAATATAAGAATTTATCAATGCAAATTACATACCTTTAGTCGGCTACTCAGAGTAATGTTTATTGTCGTTCGAAATAGAGTCGGCAATCCGATTTCAAATCTTGTATGAGGTTGTTTACATTTTGCTTCACTTATAAGAAAGTCATTAACCTACCTCTTCTCCCACTCAGAGGAAGACGTTGATTGTTCTGAAGACTCGCTTCGTTCACTTTGAAAAGACAACATATCTAAGATAAGAAAAATCCTGAATTCAAGTTACCTGTTCTTAGTTTCTAAATACTTTATGTCACATCCTGGTATTTGGAAAAGAGTCGGGTGAATATATTCATGTTCACATATTTAGTCACAGAATTTCAGCATTATAGTGATTTGTAGTTAGTAATTCCTAATAAAATCCATTTCTATTTTGTAATGTTTCATCAAATATTTGAAATCGAGAGGTCTCTGCTTTAGAAGAAAAATGACTACTAAAACATTTTAGTGGTTTACTTAATCGTGGGCATTTCTTTAAGTTTCACTTAAATCAAGGATATACCATCTTTGAGGAATTACCCGATTACTCATTCCTTCTAATGCCAAATTTGAAGTTGCTCTGTAAAACATGACCAAAATTAATCAAGAATCTTTATTTTTGGAAAAAGCAAACAATGATTATAAATCATTACAATTATTATCATTATTTCTCTTTTGACGGTTTTTAAAATCAGCTGATGGTTCTCCTCTAGAGTCAGGATGATAGCAAGTCTCTTCAAGTTTCAAGGACACTTTTCAGTATTCTGGCCTATCTCAACAATGCTGTAGTTTGGATCTATTACATTAGGTATAACCGTTACTTTCATATTCCATAGATTTTTCAGATCTTGCAAGGTTTAGGTACTTATCTCTCTTTTCACTTTATTTCGCTTTTAACCAGCCTTATTATTATTATTATTATTATTAGAGAGTTTTCACATCAGCGATAGCTGGTGGTCTTTCACTGAAGTTTGAGTGAAAATAACTCTCCTCAAGTCTCCTGGACCCTTCTCAATAATCTTTTCACTTTCTTTCAGTTTAACTCTGTAGTCAGCCGGGACAGCAAAGTCCACAATTCTGCAAATTCTCTTTTTTGTTGATTACTATTAGGTCTGGTCGTCTAGCCGAGATTAGGTGATCCATTTGTATGTCAAAATCACATTGACGTTTGTGTCTCATTCTCAAGGACAATAGCTGCGTTGTGCATATACCATTTGTTCGTTTGATCAGATTTAAATTTCTCGCACTATTCTCAGTGAAACACCTTGATCAACCCAGTCGTGTCTAGTTTTATACTCTTTCTCTGCTAATTTGCCGCATTCGCTTATTATGTGATTGATTGTTTCATCTGTATCACCACACAACCTACATATGCTGTTTTGTTGCGTCTTATCTATTCTTGCTTTGATATGATTGCTTCGTATGGCGTTGTTTTGTGCTGCTATAAGAAGAGATTCATTTACTCTAAGGCTTCTTTTCTAAGGTATATCTACGTTTTCTCTTGTGACACATTGCTTATAAGTTGCCTAAAACGTCCAAAAGAGTTACTTTTCTTTCTATTTTTGTTTTATAGTTATTGTTTTGTTGATCCTCGTATTGTTAGTATTGTTTCTGGTGGCTGTAATCAGTCTTCCTCCACACTTTTATATATAGTTTTTAAGTCGTAGTATTGATGCATCAACACTGAGTTCAATGCTCGTAAGTCACCAGCGTTTTTCTTTTCTTGACACATATAGTCTTTTGATGTCATCCCTAGGCTATAATGTTTTATGCATGGTCATTAGTTTTTTTCTTTTCTGGTCCATTTGTTTAAGATTTTTTTCTGGTCCACTTCAAGAATGGTCCCGAATATCTTACGAGGAGAACAGCCCTGGTATTTATCCCTATGATAGAGTTTCTGCTATACAGATTTATCTCGAGTCGCTTTCTGGTTCTCCTGAGATACTCTTTCATACTTTTTTCTTTCATCTCCACTAGTTTCACGGTGTCAATTTCCAAAATTCCCAACTATTTGTTGATTTCTCTTTCTCTCCGAACGTTCTAATTTTGTCTTTTTTGGTAGTTCCATTTCGTCAGCTAAAATTTTGTTTCCCGCTTTTCATTATTAGCATGGTGCATTTTTCTATGCCAAATTCGATCCCCATGTCCTGACTGTGTATTCTCACAGCGTGTATTAGTGTTTCCAATTCTTTTTTGCTGACAGTTTGATGTCGTCCATGTACATTAGGTAATTGATCTTTTCGAGTGATTTAGTAAGTTAGTATCCGGCTGTGCATTTTCTGTGTATGTCGTGAAGTGGTCTTATCGCGCTTACAAATAATAATGGTGATAGTGCATTTTCTTGTAATTTATCACTTTGGATCTTCGCTTCAGCTAAGTTTTTCCCTCCTGATATCAATTCCACTGTCCAGGTTTTTATGGTTTTCTTAATAAAGTTTAGGACTTCATTTGATATTTTTTGCATATTATTCACTCCTTAGAGCTTTTCACATCAGCGTTAGCCGATGGTTTTTCAGTGGAGTCTGAGTGACAGCAAGTCTCCTCAAGTCACCAGGACTCTTCTCAGTATTCTAGCAGTTCTCAACAATGCTGTTGTTTGGATGGTCTCCACTCGTCCGCCAACTTCCAAGTCCTCTAGTCTCTTTAGCAATCCTTTAGTTACTGTTCCAAACGCACCAATTACAATTGGTATGATTATCACCTGCATGTTCCACAGTTTTTCAATTCCCTTGCAAGGTCGAGGTACTTATCGTTCTTTTCACATTCTTTCACTTTTATTCTGTGGTCAGCCGGAACATCAAAGTCGACTATTTTGCTGGTTCTCTTTTTTTTGTTGATTATTATTAAATCTGGACTTCTGGCCGGGATTGGGTGATCCGTTTGTATGTTAAAGTCCCATATTATTATTATTATTATTATTATTATTATTATTATTATTATTATTATTATTAAATACTCTTTTAGAGTTTTTCACATCAGCGTTAACTGATGGTTTTACACTGGAGTTTGAGTGACAGCAAGTCTTCTCAGGTCTCCAGGACTCGTCACAGGATTCTGGCCGTTTTAGCAATGCTGTCGTTTGGATAGTCTCTACCCGTCTGCCAATTTCCATGTCTTTCAGGCCTTTTAATAATCCTTTAGTTATTGTACCTAACGCACCAATCACAATTGTCACAATCGTTACTTTCATGTTCCACAGCTTTTTCAATTCTCTAGCAAGGTCGAGGTATTGTCTATCTGAAGAGACTTAGGAATTTCATACTGATCACGAGGAGATTCCATGAAAGAACATGTTTGTCCCAGTAAAGGACAATGGGCTTTACAAATTGTCATCGCAATCATAGCAAATTTACAAATACTCGGTTGAATAGAATGTCGGTCAGTTTGAACGGATCCAACTCACACTTTTTCCTTTTCCTTATTGGTTTACTGATCAAGAAATCTGGAGAGGAGGTCCTTGTGGTGTAATGGTTAAAGCGATGGACAGTGGAATCGTAGAAAGCGAGTTCGTACTCCAGTCGCGCTATTGCGTTAACTTTCAGGCAAATATCATTGGGAAAGGTATGAACCCCCTTATCCTCCCAGCTGTGGGTTAAATAGTACCACTACTATTCTTCTAGAAGGATGGATTTGGTATTAAATAGCCTACAAAGGTTGATATGCCATTAAAGCAAAAGAAACCAAACCAATCAAGAAATCTGGAAATCCCAATTTGTCCAACTATTTCGATAAGAGATGGCAGAATAGGGGGTTTCATAACTTTCCTAAAATTTTTAGTGATAAGCAAAACCCAATACACCTCGTTCAGGATTTAAATAATCTGAGTCGTCTAATTCATCTTGTACGACGATAACCGTTTCGACGGTAACGTTTGTATATTGGAAAATATGAAAGTCTAAATAGTGACAATGTTGAAAAAGAAACTCAGGCGAAAAAGAACAACAACTAATTAGTTTTCTTTCTAGTTTCTTTACGGCAATTGATTAGAATGCTGACATTTTAGAATTGTGGATATTCGCCTATTGAAAGAATTAGAATAGTAGGAAGTGGAATCGGATACCCTAGTTCAAAACCTGCTTGAGTTTTCCCAATTCATTTCCCATCAATATATACATAATAAGTCAGATTAGGTTATTTTGAGTTTGGTTGGCAACTAGTCTAGGAGAAAGAAACACTCCATATTCAACCAGATTTACTTCCCTTAAAAAATTTCTTACGTATCGTGCTTCTGATCGAAAGGTTGGGAAAATATATTTTACGATTGGATAATCTATTCATTTATTTATAATCCTTAAATTTTGATGATATTCAAAGAGTTGCAATTCGAGAAATCTTCTTTTGAAAGTCTTCAAAAACCTATATATTTCCACTTTTTTCATTGCGATGATTTGTTCAGGAATTCGTTCCAATTCAACAAAGAGATAATATAAAAATATTTCGGGTCTTTCGGTGCAATTACTACAAACAAAATATTAACCAATGTTTGTGAACAATTAGAGAAATTTAGGTGACGTTGTTTTCATATAAAGTTATAATTTATCATTTTCTAAACATCATTTAATAACGAAACGAAATGATTAAAAGAAAGAAAATTCGGAAGATTTTTCAAGCCCTTCGAGATTTTATTTCACACAATATTTTATTAATTTAAGAAAATGAAGGTGTCATTTAATTAATTAGACTTCATGGAAACGCATACGCATTCCTATATATACATACATACATACATCTCTCTCTCTCTATATATATATATATAGATATATGTATGTGTGTGTGTGTGTGTGTGTGTGTATGTGTGTGCGCACGTGTGTGTGTACTAAAAAGAGGTTCAACATGAAATAGTTACTGTCGAAGGAAATGCATACGTCAACCCGGGTTCAAATCCTGGACGAGGTAGTTTACATTTCACACAGCGCTAATACAATCGGTAAAGGTATGAATTCATCTATGGGTAAATAGTCACACAGACTTGTATCCTTAATCTTGGAATGGCAACCTCTCCAGGAGAAGGCAAATTCTAAATCTAACCTGTTAAAGCCCGCTTCAAATTTACCTAGTGTCACATCCTACTCGTGTTGAGGGATTAGGCATAAATATGTACTTACGAAAATAAAAACATAAACCAACGCATATTGTCACAAACGCAGACACACACACACACACACTTACACACACACGCATACACATACACACATATACAAATATATATATACATACACACATATATATATCTATATATATATATATATATATATTTAAGGAAAAAACAAAGGCCGGTTACTTTAGGATTATATTATTTCCACCCTGTTTTGTGTTTCTGATGTAAACCAAAAACACAAAGAAAATTATAATAGGTCTCTTTGAGTCATATATTAACAGAAATCTATAAACACATGTACACACCTATTTAGAGACATTTCACGTGAATACAATAATATACACATTAGAGACACAAATTACATTTATAATATAGAAGTTCTGCCAAGATTTGAATCTAAGAAAAATATTACAAATTAAATTGACACTTAAAAAAAGAACATACGTTTTAATTCATGTTTAGAACACCTACTTCACATGATCCCTGGAGTTAAATTCGGAAGAACTCGCTACTTAAATGGTTCATCATAAACTAAAACCAGTAAATGAAATATTTTATATGTATTCTTTATGGAATTAACAGCTATATACTGTACAATCCATTTTGTTACATTATATATTTAGGTTTAGGTGTACGTATCTCTGTTTAATGGTATATCGACCTTCATGGGTTATTTAATGCTAAAGTCATCCTAATAGAAGAAGAGCGGTGATGCTATTTACCCCATAGCTGGGAGGATAAGGGGGTTCATACCTTTACCGAGGGTATTTGTTCGAAAGTGAACGTAATATCGCAACTGGGGTTCGAACTCGCTTACAAGTTTTGCAAGCGAGCGCTTTTATTATATTTAGGTTAGACAAAAGTTTTGCACTATAAAAGGCACAACTCGGCAACTACGGATAATTTTACTGAGGTCATGATTGTGACAAACCAAACGAGATGTCAAACACGACTGGATACTCACAGGAGGCTAGTCTCCGGATGTTTTCGATTTGGCTTGGAGCATGGCCACGGTTGAAAGCCTAGCTCATCTTATCTGATTGTTGAGGTTCGTAGATCGTGAGCGAAATTTATTTAAGTATTTTGCAACTAAACTATGATCAACTGTACCTTTAACTTTTACACATTTTTTTGTTCTTCAGCAGTGTACTGGTCCAGTTCCAACTCTAAATACAAAAGTACTCAAATTACTTTACGTTACACTTTCATCTGTGACGTTTTCCAATTATACACTAATTGAAACTTAGCAAAACGTGTCATCTCATCAACTACTGTGATTCTGCAATTGCTGTGTTTACCTACCGTAACTTGAATTGCTTCTGTCACGAGATATAGGCACCAGAAACGAGCAGGTATCAAAATATTGTAATATCTTTCACTCATCCAAGTATTTCTACTTGTGTGGAACGTTCTTTAATTCGATTATGTTACAGCAATTTTTTCTATGTGCAAGTTTTCAAATAGAGGTGGAGAATGTTCTAGAAGATTAAATACAATAATGTGTGCCTTTGTTTCCTTATAGATTTCAGAAAACAGAGTGGATGATGTTTTCTATATGGATCTTGAAAGGACAGTGTTGACAAGATATGAGTTGGTATTTTTAACTGGACTTCCTCGTGAAAAGCCTACCTAATTTCAAAACTCGACTTAAGCATAACCTTTATCATTTATAATTTGCTTATTTGTCACAGTCGTAGAATAACTGCTTTAATAAGTTACAACAGAAAGAAACTAAAACAAGATGAAAAAAATGCTACAATTTATTTACTTCTAGTACGAATTATTTGTTATCACACTGAATGAACAATGAGCAGTTATGCAATTGAATTCGGCTATGAAAACAGTTAACCGAAACAGACATCGACACACGACTAGCAAAGGCATGGACAGCTAACAATTGGCTATCGGTCATATGGAAGTTAGATCTGACCGATAAAATGAAACGCGGGTTTTTCCAAGCAGCGATCGTGTCGATCTTGCTATATGCTAAACGGATGGAGAAAAAGCTTGAGAGCAACTACACAAGAATATTGCGAGCAATATTGAACAAGTCCAGGAGGCAACATCCCACAAAGAAGCAGGTATACGGCCACCTATCACCCATCAAGAAAACTATCAAAGTTAGACGAACCAGACATGTAGGACATTACTAGAAAAGTAGGGACGAACTCACAAGTGATGTACTCCGATGGACCCCTTCATATGGCCGTGCAACAGCAGGGCGACCAGCTCGAACCTACATACATCAGCCCTGTGAGGATACGAGGTGTAGCCCTGAGGACCTACCGGAAGCGATGAACGATAAGGAGGGTTGGTGAGAGAATCATGGATATCCGTGCTGATGGCAAAACAAGATGATGACGATGACCATGATGATAAATACATTCATTCCACCTTCTTTGAAATAAAGGTCAGTTTATTTAAAAGGAAACCGAAACTGATAAAACGTTGCATAAATAGAATATTGAGGTGGATGACTCATCGGTATCTATGGTTAATTAAATAAAAAATAATTTGTGCAAGAATAGTTAAAAATAAAATGTTAATGATTTCCTGGTTGTCAGGCTGGATGAGCGAGTCTGCATGGTTTAATCTCATGCAACGTTTACATCATCAGTGATTGGTTGTTGGTTGTTTGGGTTTTATAGTATATCAATTTTTGTAGCCTATTTAATGCCAAATCATTTTTTATACAAATAATCAGGTCTATTTTAAACAATTCAGTTTAGCATGAGTACATATTTTGATTGTCAAAAACATTTCTATTTCAAGCTATTCAGTTTGGTAAAAAATTTCTAATTAAAGAAAAAATCAGTTTAGGGTAAGTACAGTTTCAATGTCAAAAACAGTTCTTTTTCAAGTAATTCATGCTAGCTTAAGTAGAAAGATTAGTTCTATTTAACTAACAGATAGAGCCCTACCACTCCGAGTGGACCTGGAGCGATGGCAGTGAGGAGGTACTCCGCATTCCTCAAAGTTCAAGCATCACTGGAACCTTACCATTAGATTGTTTAGTGTCTTACTCCTCTGCAGCCCCAGCCGACTGGGCAAATCATGAGTGAATTCATGTTGATTTGATAATCATATTTCTACTGAAGCATCACGTATACAACGGATAAATATATGATGATTATATTTCTACTGAGGCATCATGTAAAGAACTGATATCGACTTTAATATGATATCGCCACAAATTCATCACGTATACAACTAGAAAACATAGGATGATGATACCCATGCACGAGGGTTGGAATTTATATTAACTTGTACATTACATCGATACCCGTGCAACACAGATAGAGCTGATATCGACTTGAACATTTTAGAATAAACTTTTATTTCTGAATTAATGAATTTAAACATTAATTTAATCAGTCAAAATATAATACCAAGATATTTATGCAATCATGCCATTGGTTAACAAGTTTGTATTTTCTTTTTTTGCTTCTATGATGAAGATGTGGTGCAAAATAATTTTTGAATGCAGTTTTTACGTTTGGTGGAAAAAGGAAAGCTTTTTGATGTAAAATATACCCAGATGTTTGAAAAACATTGTTGTCTGTTGGATAGAAATCAGAAAAATATAGTCGATGTGGAAAAGTCTCATATATTAAGTTTCTGCACACTCACCATGGCAACAAGTGGCCGAGCAGTGTCATGTAGTTTGACCAAACTTTAACTCACGCAAAAAAGGGTGGGTGTCCTCGTGGTGTAATGGTTAAAGCGATGGACTGCGGAATCGTTGTACGCGAGTTCGTACTCCAGTCGCGCTATTACGTTCACTTTCAGGCAAATACCCTTGTGAAAGGTATGAACCCCCATATCCTCCCAGTTATGGGTTAAATAGTAGCACAGCCGTTCTTCTAGGAGAATGGCTTTGACATAAAATAACCTAAAAAGAGTTGATATGCCATTAAACAAAGAAACCATCACGCAAAAAAGTAAACATCATTTCTTTTTTTTCATGTTCATTATTAAAGGCATAAAAAAACAACTTCAAAATCAAATTCTAAATGCTGTGATAGTACATTTACAAGAACGGCACTTTAAACAATAGGAATGTGATTTTTTTTATAACTCAAAATTATATGTTAGACAAAAATTGTATAATCGGACAGTATTTTCCGAACAACTAAATAAGATGAAAATTAAATCCATTTTTCAACTAGAATTTTATCTTTAAAAAATATATTTTTCGTAATAGAACCATCCGATCTATTTCTTCGTATTCCGTTCCTTGTTCAATGTCATGCAATTTCGATGTAACCAGATTTTATGTAAACTCTTATTATGAGTCACCTTCAACGAAATATCTTTTGCAACGGTCCGTCTGTTGTTACATAACGACGATAGAACAGTAGCCAAAAAGATTTAAAAAAGGTGACTAATGAGAATCTTTGGAATGAATTTCACATATTATTCCTTGAAAATATTAAAACATTCTACGTTGCTTTTGTGAAAGTATATTATCATAATGGTGATCCTAAACTTTTTGAAAAAGCAGCCTTCTGATATAAAGTACACTGGACGGTTGGCATCAAGTGAATTAACGCATCCATTTGCAAGATCATTTCAAAGCATTTTAAAAGCCAGAATTAGTGGATTTCGAATAGTACAATCTGTAGCCATGTTTTCTTCATAAATAAAGGTTTCACTATTACAAGTAAAGTACGTCATTTCGGCGCAATATATATGTATATATATATATATATATATATATATATATATATATATATATATATATATATATATATATATATATAAACAGTATAGTAATAAATAGTTATTTTATTTATTTATCTATTGATAGATTCATTTCCTCTAAACAGTGGCAGAAAGCAGGGAGAAGAAAAATACGCCATGAGGTAAAAATAAGATAGGAAAACAGGATGATAAAAAAAGAAAAAAAAAACGAGGGAAGATGATGGTTTAGTTTCTGGTCATATACACAAGAACATGAAATTAAAGACGGGAAATACAAACAAAATGATATAAATTAAAAACAGGCAAAATATGAACAAACATACAAAAAATCTTAAACTCTACTTATAAGTAAAATAAGTAAAATAAATAAATAAATACAAACTGAGTAATTAAATTATCATATTGTAACCGAAAAGAATAACTGAAAAAAAAGTTAGAATAAATAGATAAAAATTCTCCGCAGAGGAATTAGTAAATCAAACTAACAAAACAGCGACGGCGTCCCAATGTTTTATTGTTTAAAATTATTCATTGTTTTGTAGTTGTTTTTTTTATGTGTTGTTTGTTTGTTTGTTTGCTTTTTTGTGTTGCGTCTGTTCTTAATTACTTTCCTTTCATCAACAAATTATTAGAGCATTCTGACTGTTTACATAGCACTAATTTTTATTGCGTTGTTTTCGTTCACACCTTCTAAACAGAGAATTGGTGCCGTTGAGGATGGCATTTAGAAACAGGAAGTCTTTAATTACTGGACGACGTTTATTCACTTATTGAAGCAGAAATATAACTTTCTCTCACACGCACATATATATGTACACATTATATATATATATATATATATATATATATATATATATATATATATATATATATATATATATATATGTGTGTGTGTGTGACTGGTGACTATAATGTGTGTGTGTGTGTGTGTGTGTGTGTGTGTGTGTGCGTGTGTATGTGTGGTAATGTATGTGTATTTTTGTACACAGAAAGACACTAATTTCAGTATGTAAAAAGAATAAAATGAGAGAAAGGGAAAAAAACGAACCTGCTTCTTTAATATATGATCGTTTCTAGACAAATATGATAAAATGAAAAGTAATAAAGAGAAAAAATAATAAATATTCATTTAAGCAGACTAGCGAACAGCGAATATCTCTCCTTCAATCCCAAGTTTAAGTATCAATAAATGAATAAACCTAAAATATTATTAAAGTACCTTTATAGATTTTGTTACGTGGCAGTGGGTACCGTCACCAAAGAATTGGTAAAAAGACTTGATGGCTTGGAAATAAGAGAATGAGTGGAGCCCATCCAAAGTACATCATCATTAACATCGGCCGGAATATTAAGAAGAGTACTGGAGACTTAAGGATACTTGCTGTCACTCAGACTCCAGTGCTTAGAAATAAGAAGAGAAGTGGAGCCCATCGAAAGTACATCATCATTGACATCGGCCAGAATATTGACAAGAGTCCTGGAGACTTGAGGATACTTGCTGTCACTCAGACTCCAGTGCTTAGAAATAAGAAGAGAAGTGGAGAGCATCAAAACTACAGCATTGCTGAAATTGGCCAGAATAATGAGAATAGTCCTGAAAACTTGGGGAGATTTATTTTCCCTCAAACTCCAATGAAAGACCATTAACAAACTCGGATGTGAACAAAATTCAAGGAGTAAAATAATAATAATAATAGGACGTTTATAATAATAGAATAGGACGTTTACTCTCTGCGATTCTGAGATGGAAAAATATTACTTAATCCCTGCTAGAATATCCGACCAAGGGATATAAACAAAACAAAAAACTTGCCGAATAGTGGAGACTTTCAAAGAAACTGAGAGGAAAGAAAAATAAGAAAATATTACCTCAGACAAACGAGAATGCTTTTGAAACCATCCTCTGCAGTAGGAATCTCCTCAAAGTTAGAAGCACAAGAACCAAAGAGTAAAAATCCAAATAAACGAAAAGGGAGACAACTACTTGGATCTCACCAGAGAACTAAACATACTGTGAAGTAGGAAAATAGCAGTGATACAAATTGTTAATATCATCACTTGGAACGATCATCAGAAACTTGTAAAATGGACTGGAAGAGTTTGAAATCGGAGAATAAATAAGAACCACAAGGACCATAAAAACCTGCAGCATTGTTTAGATCGGCCAGAATACTTAGAATTATCATGGAGATCTCAAGAGACTTGCGGTCACTCAGGCCCTAATGAAAAATCATCAGGTGACGCAGGTGTGAAAAAAACTCACGAGAAATAAAAATATAATGTCTTAAAAGTTTCACAATGCCCGACACAGTGGCAAACTACACCATGAAAGACATGAAAAAATGAAAAATGGAATAAACCGCATAGGACAAACCCTAGCAAATAAGTGTTTCCCTGGAAGACTAATAGTCTGAAAGGGAAAAATATTGGGAAAATAAACTGATGTACATGACTGATATCAATATATTTACTCGATATCAAAACAAAACGGAGATCTCGCTACTAAAAATCTGAATATCGATCCAGTGTATAGGGATTTAATTTCGCATTAAAATGCGCAATGCTAACAATGAAACAGGGAGAAAAAAAAAACTATGGAAATAGAACTACAAACTCAGAACAGTGTAAGAATACTTATAGAAAAGGATAATCTCCAGTTGTTGGTACTATTCAAAGCAGACATCATCGAACTAAGATAAAATTAAAAAATAAAATAAAATAAAAGATTATTTCAGAAGAACAAGAAAATATCTTTAAACAAAGAATTGCTGCAGAAATATCATTAAAGGAATTAAATTCTAGGCAATTCCCGTGAGCCATTCTTAAAATGCACGAGGGAAGAACTCAGATAAGTAAAGCAAAGATGAAAGAAATTGAATATGCACAAGGCCTTCCACTCTTGAGGTTGCGTAGACGAATTCTGTGTGAAAAAGGGAAAGTACACTCACTGGCATTAAGTATTACAGCGATACATCAACAGAAAACTCGAGTTGCTTAGTCAAGAGATCAAAGTAAAACTAATTATAGCAACATTACAATAACAGCAATGACAATATACGAATAAATAGAAAAACAATAAAAGCTACGAAACAGAAATGAGAAGAATAACAACTGTATGTATTCTTCAAGAGTCAAAATGACGAGATTGCACAGGAAAAGATGAAGGAATGACTGAAAAAGGGAAATATCAAAACAGAAATTAAAACTATGTAAACAGAAGTAGAAAACATTGTCATAAGTATCAATTATCTACAAACAAATATTGACGCTACAAAAAAGTATAGCAAATAGATGAATTTCGGAGACTGATAAAACGATTATAGTAAAAGAATACAGTAAAGTAAAGTTGGTGACCTTAGTCGAGAAGACGCCCTTTTCAATAGCTACTACTCTAAGGTGTAGGGAAGGGTGCCATTCCTTTCCTTGGATTTCTCCACTTTACCCTTGATACATATCTTATATCGCTGAATGTTAAGCAAGGAGGTATCAAGTACCACTTTTTTAAGTATTTGTTACGACGCGACCTGGATTGAACTCATAACTCCCGGACCATTGACGAACACTCAACCCACCAGGCCAATGAGCCATTAAAGCTGAAAAGTAGCAGACAACAAAGCACACCTTGGTAAAAATGTGATTCACGATGAAATTTAGCAAAGATCAAAATTTAGATATACTACCGAATAGATGCATGAACCAGAATCCGTCATGGTGATTAAGATGCATAAAATTCTCTGAGATCTTGTGATAAAAAATGTATCAATTAATCTCGGCAAAAAATGCAAAAAAAAAACAAAAAAACACTGGTCCATCTATTGGACTTTTTCTCTCCGGCGGACAAAAGTGTTAAAATAAAAGAAAGCGAAAATAATGACAAATACATGAATTTTGACCCAAGCAGAAAAATGTCGAAAATGACAATGATAGAAATTGTATGTATTTACCAATCGCTCCAAACGGACAAGATGCGATACAAGGTCAATCTTTAAGCGGAGTTTAACAGGTTTGAATCCAGAGTTTTCTCTCGTTGATCGGTTGTAATACTAAGAGTAAAGAGCCCAGTCTACTTTACTCTTTACATATAGTGTTGGATATCACCTAGCTTTTCAACATAATGAGCTATTCCATCTGCCATATATGGCAGTAGCGGAGACCAGTTCCAGTCCAGATCAGTCCACGAGTCAGACCAGAAAAGCCGTTCCTATTGTTGAAGTATATCTTTACTCTATCACTAATCCTATGTTCTTATTACTAACAGTCTCCCTCTTGTAAATACTCTTTTCTGTAAATATAACTATTTTCCTCACATATCGTGGTTTGTCTTATTATTACTACTACTTGTGTTCACCAACCAGAACACAACATATTGCTCGAGGGAGAATAGATTCATATCTTTCCCAAAGGTTTTAGGAACAGAGTGTTCGTCAATGGTCCGGTACATCTAGGTTCAATCCTAGATCGCGTCACACCAAAGACTTTAAAAATGGTACTTGATACCTCCTTGCTTAACACTCAGCAGTATAAAAGTATGTATCGGGGGTAAAGTGGAGTAATCCAGGGTAAGAAGCAACACCTTCCCTTACACCTCGCTGTTGTAGCAATTGAAAAGGGAGCCTTCTGGTGGCCCTCGACTAAGGTCGCCACCTTTACTTTTACTTTTTATGAATGTCAACAACCTAGTCGAAGGTTTGAACACGCTTGGCCGTGTCTGTTGCTTTCGGTGATAACCATGACCTTGTGTCATATCCTGCCCGAGCGGAGGGGTTGGTAAATGTGATAACGTGCCCATCGATGATGAGGAGGAAAATACTAAAGGCACAACTAAGGGAGAAAATTTACTATTCGGTAATAAGCCACAAATTATTCCTCGAGGAACATGAGATCTACAATATATTTATTAACTCATCATCAAGGAAAGTAAATGGAGACTGAAAAGACTTGTTATGGGATGGACTGACTTTAAAAGTCACTGGCTATTCTCCTGTGAAGCTGGATAATCATATTTACCAACCCCTCCTCTCGGGCAGGATATGACACAAGGTCAATTTTTTAAGCGGAGTTTAACAGGTTTGAATTCAGAGTTTTCCTTCTCCTAGACTAGTTGCCTCACCAAGGCTGAAGAACCTAGTCTGCCCTACTATTTACCCATAGCTGGAGGGTGAATAATTGGATTCATACCTTTCCCAAGTGAATTAGTACTATGTGAAATGCAATCAGTCTCATCCAGGATTTGAACTCGTGTCGCCGAGTCCATTTCCTACGGTGATAACCATTACACCACGGGCACCTCCTAATAATGCATAATAATTATTATTTTCCAAGGTTAATTTTAATATCCAGGTTTGGTTAGAGTTTTTATTTTCTACTTTTTGTAATAAGGACAAAAGTTCATTTAAAAAAAAAAAAGCTTGTAGGCTTGCACATGGTCGATAATGTGTTTGTGTGTTTTTTTGCTTGTGTGTGTGTGCGCGCATTGTGTGTCTTTGCATCTTTGTGTACACATGTGTGTACATAATGACCTGTTAAACATTTCAATTATTTGAATTTATCCATTTTTATTTACCTACCAAATATTATTTTGTAAGATGACCAGAAAAGTGGAGCAACATTTTAGATCGAATCGACTACTGTATAACCTGTTTGCTAAGCTTCGTTTGTTACCCTCATGTATTTTGAATAGAATTTCCTGCTAGATCAAACGACTTAATCTGTTGTTTATGTGAGGCAAACTTCCCCGAAAATGTTATTGCTTCAAATTTCAACTTAAGACACTTACCATATAATGTTTCATACTTTCACGTTCGGAATACATTAAATCCAGAAAGTTGTGATAAAAAGCGCTGAGGAAGAAAAAAGAAAAAGAAGAGATTATCAAAATGAAGAGTAACATACGGTGTTTAGTCAAAAGTTTAGGGATATTTTGTTAAGTGGAGGCACAATTTGGCACTTGAACATGTTTTTACCGAAGTCACGATAGTGATGAACCAAACTGGACTGTAAAAATGTCGAGCTTGCCTCATAGTCTTCTAGTGATGTTCGCCTCATTTAACTCTATGGCCCGAAGCGCGGCTTCGCGTTCTACGGTTTAAAGCCAACTCTTAGAGGTTCTTACCGCCAAACGAAATTATATCAACCATCAGATCACGCTACGGTGGTTAACTGCACATTCACCCAATGTAAAGCTACATTTTTGGTTGCTTCACCAAGGTTATAGCCCATTATGAACTCAAAAATCATAAGTTCATGCCTTTGTCTATGTTGCAATTTCATTTGTACGACTTTCAAATTAAACACGGAGTGAAGTATTGCATAACGTGTGAGCGCATCAGCTACCAGGGTAGTACTGACCTTGTTAGGTACTTCCATGGAATGAAACTGTTTTTGTGATGTGACGAGAAATAACCCACCAGAAACCAGCAAGTAACAAAATATTTCAAAAAATTTGACTCATCTATGTATTTGCTTTTATTTCTATGCGATCAACACCCAAACAGTCGCAGTCCAAACCTTCACTATATATATGTAGACATCGTTATCAGTAGATGAGATATTGCTGCCGAGGTATGCGAATCGGTCTCCCAAAATATGGCGAAACTTTATTCACTCATTAATTTATTTAGCCACCTCCTTCACCTCGGATAAATGTTATGCATGATCAGTTTCCGACGGAATGCACATGATTTTGAATTATTTTTTTTTCTATTGGTACAACGGTAGCAGAGTCCCAAGGTTTAAAAACTTGTCTCCCTTTCTATTCATCCTTTTACGCCATGAAGACAAATGGATTAATATCTTTTCCTGCGGGAAAAAGCGCGAAGAGAACCGCAAACGGCTTCGTCTGGAATTTGAACACAGTTTTCATATCTATTTTCTTGGATGACCTCTTTTCCCAGTCGGCTCGGGCTTTAGAATACACCGACTGCATCTCTGCAGAGGGGTATAATCCCTCCACACAGGAGTGTCTTGGACATGACACTATAACGTTTGATGGTGATGCAGTAATAATACTGAAGCTTAAGGGAATATGGAGGACCCAATCCCTCCCATGTCTTCTTTGAACCGGAGTGGTAGCATTTTATAGCGTCCTATCGATGAATCAAATAGAACTGCTTGACATGTAAATTAAACTGTTTGCAAAAGAATGAGCTTAGGCCTATATAAAAACGTTTTCAAAATATGTTTAAATTTATATATATTTACTATATGTAAAAAGAGGATTGGCAATACATTACCTAAAATTTTTGATATGCCAGAAAACTCAGCCAAACCAAACCAAACCAAACCATATCTCTGTACTACTGTGTGTGTTAATTTTCTGAACCTAATTTTTTTTATACCATGGTTCCAGTTAAGAGAATTTACAGAGTTTCGAGTTCTCTTGATATATATAGCAGGTTAACCCTAACCCACTTCCTGTGTTCGGTTGTGTCCCACCTATGAGTTAAATAGATTGGTTTGAGAATTATTTATATTGGATAAGAATGTTTGAAACTATATATGTGCAAAAATATATTATTGCTACCATTAAATAGAAAAAGTTGAATTAAACTAAATATGTATTTAATAATAATTAGTATGAGATAATAATACTAGAATATAACAGGAGAATAAAAATTGGAATTTTTAAAATAAAAATGATGGTAATAGAACTTCAAAAATATAAATAGGGGTGGTTTGGTTTGGTTTGGTTTCTTTGTTTAAAGGCATATCAACATTCGTGGGTTATTTAATGCCAAAGTCATTCTTCTAGAAGTACAGTAGTGGTACTCTTTAACCCATCAATAAGAAGATAAAGAGGTTCATATCTTTCTCAAAGGTACGAGGTGCATACGATACGTTTCCAGACTTTTTTGTACAGGCATTTAAAATTGTCGTAGACTCTTGAAAATTTACTATGTTATTGCTATACATCTTATTTTAGCCTTATATATATATATATATATATATATATATATACGAAAAGTTAAAGAGATGAGAAAAACACAAGGTCTCCAGGGAATTCTTTTATTGCTGAATTATTTTAAAACGTTAAAGGGTTCAGGTTTTAGGCCATCATCAGATCATGTGAGTTATTAAATGAATCAAAAAAAGATGAGACAGTTTAAAAAGATTCTCTTTCCGTTGGAAATGTTACCTTTCAAGTTTGTTTGATGTAATTAGCGTTCGAAAAAATTAATATAAATTTTTGTAAGTTTATGAAATTAAATAAAAATTTGAAAGTGAACGCTACCAACGGAAATAGAATCTTTGGAAACTTTCTCGACTTTTTCGTTTCATTTAATAATACAGACGCCCTGATGAAGTCTTTTCTCTGAAATTTTTAACGGTGGCAAAAAATCCAATGCATAATGTTAACCTTTTCTGAGCACATCTTTAAAGATTGGATTTATTTCCAGTTTATTTATATATATGATGTGCATTCAATAAGTTTCCAGACTTTTTTGAATGGGCATTAAAAATTGTAGACACTTGAAAATTCAGTATGTTATTGCTGTATATCTCATGAGATGACAGACCAATTTTTATGATTTCAGGTTCAAATCAACAGCTACAACAGCAATTGGAATACACCCTACTAAAGCCTGATTATCACAGCTGGTTAATTTCAAGTGCAATCTGACACTATAGAAGAATGATATGCAATACAATTCTGTTTTAAACTTGGAAAAAATGCTACAGAAACGTATGGAATGCTTCAGACTGCTTTTCGACCATCTTGCATGAATCAAGTTTCAGGTTTTGAGTAGCATAAGAGATTCAAGGAAGGCAGGGAGTCTGTGAGGAATGATGAGAGGTGTGGGAGGAGTAAGGAAGTCAATACACCAGAGTTGATTGGCCGAAGTGTTAGGGTTACTATGTTGAGGTTTTAAGGGAGTTCAGGATGAGATTCGGTCGGAAGAGGCCAGCACTCTTCAAATGGGGTCAGTGGCTTTTCCACCAGGACAATACACCAGTCCACAACTCCATCCTTGTCACAGACTATTTGACAAAGATTGGCATCAAGACCATTCGTCAGCCCCCCTATAGTCCAGACCTTGCTCCCTGAGACTTTTGGTTATTCCCTAAGCTCAGAGGCTGTCGTTATGAGACAATTGAGGAGATGAAAGTGGTTGTGACGAAGGTCATTGATACGCTTAAACAAGAGGACATCCATGGTGCCTTCCAGAAGTTGTTGGAATTGTACAACAAGTACATTGCAGCCGGAGGAGATTACTTAGAAGGGGACTAGAGTTTCATGTTTCTACTAACAATAAAAGTGCCCGTACGAAAAAAGTCTGGAAACCTATCGAATGCCCCTCGTATTTGTCCAAAAGTGAACGTTAGAGCTCGCATACAACGATTGCGTACTCAACCACTTTAACCATTACACCACGATTTACAGTTTTATGTAGAGTATTTTTATCTAATTTGGGTGGGGTGAGTAAAGTTTTCGTTGTGTAGTCACTGGACTGTACTGTATGTAATAAGTGAGTTTGAAGTCATGTTTCACTTTTACTTTCACTTTTAGACTAATAATCACGGGAAAGAATGAACGAAGCTGAATAGTACCTCTAATGTTCTACAATGACAGCTTTATCAGAAAACGACTCATATGTTGATATAATATTAAACATAGAAAAAAGATAAGATATAATTAATTCTAATTATAATCAAACAAATGAATAGGACAATGACATTAAATAATATAAAAAGTCCATATGTCGTTAAATAAAATTAAGAAAAAAGACAACCCCCAATTTTTAGCATAAAATTCTCAATTAAAAATCATTGAAAATATTTCAGAATTAATTGATGAAATATTTTGGAATTAATTGACAAAATATTATAGAATTCTTGACAAAATATTTTGGAACTAATTGATGAAATATTTTGGAATCGGTTGAGAAAATATGATGGAATTGATTGACAAACATAATGGATACTTTGTTTGTAACAGATAAAATATTATGGAATTACTTAACAAAATACTTTGGAATTAATTGATGAAATATTTTGGAATTAGTTTTCAAAATATTTTGGAATTAATTGCAAAAATATTTTGGACTTAATTGTTGAAATTTTGGAATCATCATATTTTGGAATCAATTGACAAAATATTTTAGAATTAACTGACAAAAACTCTTTTTGGATTAATTGAAAATATCATAGAATTAGTTGACAATTTTTTGGAATTAATTGGCAAAATATTTTGGAATTGATTGATAAATACTTTGGAATTAACTAATGAAATATTATGAATTAGTTAACAAAATACTTCGGATTTGATAGATTAAATATTATGGAATTAATTGGCAAAATATTTTGGACTTAATTGACAAAACATCATGGAAATACTTGACAAAGTAATTTGGATTTAATTGACAAAATATTTTGGAATTAATTGAAAAAATATTTTGAAATTAATTGACAATGTGTTTTAGAATTAATTGACAAAGTATTTTTGAATTAATAGACGAATATCATAGAATTAGTTGACAAATTATTTTTGAATTAGTTTTAAAATATTTTAGAGTTACTGGATGAAATATTTTGGAAATAGTCGACAAAATATTATGTAATTAATAGAAAAATATGGAATTGGTTGACAAAATATATAAGATTTAATTATAAGATTATTTTGCAATTAATGGATGAAATATAATGGCATTGATTAAGAAAATATTTTGGAATTAACTGACAAAATATTTATTTGCTCTTCGAGTTTATATTACAGCTTTTATTCTTTCATGCATCCATTTCTATAATGTAAACGATTTCTTTTCTCATAATTGTGGCAACTTTTCTGAAAGGCAGTTAATAAATTTTCTTTAATGAATGGACACTCCACATGGATGATTGTTTTTTAGCGTTGCAAGAATTGTATATTCATTGTCAACTGACTTAAAAGTCTTCGATGATCAGCTATTTCTTTTATAAATGCAAATTAAGAGATCCTACCATAATTTTCAGCTTAATATTTAGTTATTCCATATTTTACTCAGCGTACGTTGGAAAAATTATACCATTAATTTAAATGGTTTAATGTGGTCTGTTCAAGGGTGTATTCTATACAGCCAGAATTTTTTGCTATTAAAGAAAAAGTGTTCTGTGTTTTATCCGGTATTAGATTATTTACTGCTACATAAAAAGAAGGTAGATCTCCCGCCTAGGTGGTAAGGCTTAGGATACACTGACAGTATCCCCTACAGAGACGAAAGACTCAATCAAACGGGTGTCCTGGATATATCACTAAACTGCTCATAATGATAGGGATGCGTTATAGAAATCAAGGTAGCCCCCCAACCATCGCCATTAATTCGAGGTCCAATTTGACCCAGAGTGACAGCACCAGTTAGAGTCCAGACCATGGTTAAAATATATCAGTTTCAATATTATTTGCATTCAGTGTCAGCGTGTAAAATCTCTTAAGAAACAACTGCAAAAAGAATGCAAGTATGAACAACAACCAACTCGAATTTCTATTTTCTCGGCATGAACAATCCTTAGAGCGGTTTACATGCCGTTAAATCTACCAATAAACCAGATATTCAGCTGTATTTACTTGTCTATATTATTTAAGGTTAATGAAAATAATAGGAACATATAATGATGAAATTATTTAATACTATCGATAAAATGTTACGGTGCAGTTCTCTTCAAAGGCAAAATCACAGAAAATATAGATATTTACGTAAAGTGAATGCGACTCCCTTGCCTCTAGACATAAAATATCCCAAGACTAGTTGCCATGCCATTAACATCATTCAATCACTCCATCAATCAAGGTAAATATAATAATTTACCCAGGGGTAGTAAAGCTGCGAGCTAGGCTCGAATCATTATCTCTAGAAAACACTTTATGACTGTGTTAGCAGTTATGAAAAAAGGTTCACCAAAAGTGTCAGTAGAGAAAAGATGAATGTGTTTGATGAGCAAAACTCCGCACGACAGATTTCAGTGACACACGAAATGCATCAAAGATGAATGGATGTCATTAGTCAAGAAAATCAGCGAATTAAGTAAATATGCATTGCTCTGAAGTTAGACGTTATTTTAAAAAAAAAAAAAAAAACGAAAAAAAAACAAAAACGTGTAACATATGATAGCAGCGTTGAATAACAAAAAAACACGTGCAAAATGAATCCTGTGAATATTACAGATGCCAGGAAAGAATAACGGAAAAAAAAATGTGTCAATAACTCCTCAACCGATAGCGTCTCAACATGGCTGATTCATTCATGAATAATGCTTATCCGCATCGAATATATAATTAATCATTATTACCCTGGAAACAAAAGACATTCTTATTTTCACCCAGTTTCTTCGAGAGGAAAGAAAATTTAAACAGTTAATTCAGTGCATAAATTTATATTCACAATGTTTTGTCACGCAAATGGAGATATTCGGATGATATTTTGATACTTGACCAGAATATCTCGCTGAGGAAACGGCGACGGTAATGTAGAAAAAAAACACAACGAAATCTAATGCTTTCATTCACAATGCAGATAAATGTATGTTTTGGTCATTCATTTAACTTTTCTTTTTTTTTTTCTGAATATTCAAAATTATAAAACCAAATCTTCAACACGCTACAATTGCCCTGTCTGACATATTTGTTTATGCTAAATCTCTCTGAATTACTAAAATCTTATGCTTATTTACCAAAATATAATCCTAAGAATTCAAATATAACTGTTCGCTTAACATACAAACGGAGGTAATTATTGACTGTACACTTTCGGTATAGAATATGTAAGGATTACATTTTTATATTATATGTGTGTATATCAATGCACATATCTCTTGAGCAGATTAATAACAGCTTCATTTTTCTAAAATAAATAACCTTTCTTTTATGGTAGTACAGTGATATATTGTGGACGCTCAATCAAGGAATTTTCAGGATGTCATTTGAAAGAGGATTTTTGACTTTCAATAATCAGTTAGAAACTTGGAATTCGCTGTAGTTGTACAACCTCTAAATAGTGCTGATTTAGTACCAAGAAGCGTTTAACCGATAATCGTGATAAAAGTCTGAGATGGTTAATTAATCCCAAAAGTTGCTAGCAAAGTAGAGACTGGAATCAAAATTTAAAGTAAAATTATGAAAAATATGTGGCGCTAAAATTTGTTAAGAGTCATGATTTTGATGACAAATTTGAACCATTTTTACTCTTGTTTCATTGACTTATATATATATATATATATATATATATATATATATATATATATATATATATATATATATATATACACAAACTAATGATTGTGATGAGACAGAATCAACGATGTTTGGTTACTGTGAGGTTTTCCCTTATGAACCATCAGACAATACTTAGATATGAATTCTCAATAACCGATTTTCAATACTCTATATGGATACAAATTAAAAAAACAACAATACACCTTACACAAGCAAGCAACCCCTGATGATGGCATATGAAGGGTACCAAAGCGCTCGGGCCAACTTTGGGAAATTCATCTACCAATTCCAACCTGAAACTAAAACACTTATCAGGAAACATGAAAGAATCTTAAATAAAATATACAGACACAATTCGTCTTTATTATTAAATGAAACATGCTTATATATATATATATATATATATATATATATATATATATATATATATATATATATATATGTATATATATATGCACAAGGACAATGATAAGGATTTATTAGAAATTAATAACGATCAATTTAGCAGTGGATATAACTGAGTCGGGGAAATTTAAATATAGATAATGATCCAATGAACATAGGATATTAATCCAAGAATTAAGGCCATTGACACTAAAGTAGTTAATTCCCCTTGACCATTTTTAGGGGTAATCAAAAGCACTTGATAGCAATGATAAAATTTGTCTTTACTTTTATCTTATCTAACTATCTTGTTCCTAATTAAATTAAGAGGAATATCTCGGAAAACAACAGCTGAGATAATTAGCAAATGTATTAGGAAT
This sequence comes from Sepioteuthis lessoniana, assembly GCA_963585895.1. Lineage (NCBI taxonomy): Eukaryota > Metazoa > Mollusca > Cephalopoda > Myopsida > Loliginidae > Sepioteuthis > Sepioteuthis lessoniana. Next base: position 78,237,246 of record OY757931.1, on the reverse strand, counting down.
AAATGTAAAATACATATGGGGATCGTCATTCATTCTACGATCGAAGATTTTTTGGAAAATCATACCTGCTACGGGACCACCCGACAAGTATGTAAATTAGGATGGGTTGACCTATAGAGAAACCCCACACCTGTTTCTTAATGCTTCTCACACCTAATATTTTGACCCTCCCACTCTGCACTCACCTGTGAATTTAAATAATTTTTATTTTATTTTCATTTTTATTTTTATTTTTTTACCTTTTTATTTTTTTAATTTTTTAAAATACAAACTGTAATTCCACATTTGCTGTTCTGCAACTGCGAGAAAAGCATGTAAAAAGTCATCTGACGAGACGGAAAGTATAGTAATATTCTCCGCCGAAATAAATTTATTATGACGTTTTAAAAGTTTGAGTCTCTATCCGATTACACTATATATATATATATATATATGTATATATTGATTCCATCCAGATGTCAGGTGACTCATATGAGACGTGCACGGATTCCGGAACACATTATAATAACCACATTCGCCAATACCGCCGTGAACGTATAAAAATGTCAAATCAAAATTGCCAATGACACCATCTCTAGTCTTAATACAACATATGAAGATATAAGTTTGGTTTGGTTTGTTGGGTTTTATGGCATATCAACCTTTGTCGGTTATTTATTGCCAAATCCATTTTTATGTAAATAATCAGTTTTATTTAAAACAATTCAGTTTAGCATGACACACCGTTTAATTGTCAAAAATATTTCTATTTTAAATTATTCAAGCAGATATATATATATAACAATTCAGATTAGTGCAAGTACAGTTTCAATGTCAAAAACAGTTCACTTTCAAATTTTTCAGTTTAGCATAAGCACGCAGTTTAGATGTAAGTAGAGTATAATTGTGAAAAACCTTTCTGTTTCTAGCTATTCAGTTTAGTCAGGCAGTTCTAATTTAGTTAATTCAGTTTAGTACAGATTTTGTTTACTCACAGTTACATGTCAACACAGTTCCATGTTAAACAATTCAGTTTAGTGTAAATACATTTTTCGAAACTAAATACACTTACTCTATAAACTCGATGAAATAGCTAAAAAATCTAGTAGATAATAACGTATCCCCAATTCACTAGCTATAAAATAAAACTGAATATATTTAATTGCAAATTCAATGCAATAAACCTTGTTATCTCTAATACATTTGACATTGAAGAGTTACTTCATTACGACCAATGGTGTATGCGAATTTAAATGTCCACAAGATGAATGCTTCTCCAATAAGAAAAAAAATGTACCTACATTGGACTGATGATGACGATGACGACGACTATGCCGTTACGCACAACACTTCCCTTAACCGAGAGCAATTCTAATTCTCAACAACTTTATGCATATTCATGCCTTTCCTCCAAATACCTAAAGATTCTAACCGAAAAAAACCTCCATATTATGCAAAGGAAAAAAAAAGCAAACGAAATCTCCTACTTCTTAAAACACTGTCAATAAAGGTTTATAAATATTCCTTTAATGGAGGTACCCGTTGTGTAATCGTTATCGTCGTAGGAAATGGACTCGGTGACACGAGTTCAAATCCTGGACGAGACTGATTGCATTTCACATTGCACTAAAACCCTTAGGAAAGGCATGAATCCAAATATTCTTCCTCCAGCTATGGATAAATAGTAGGACAGACTGGGTTCTTCAGCCTTGGTGAGGTAACTAGTCTAGGAGAAGGAAAACTCTGAATTCAAACCTGTTAAACTCCGCTTAAAAATTGACCTTGTGTCATATCCTGCCCGAGTGGAGGGGTTGGGTAAATATGATAAATATTCCTTTAATAAAAAGGTTTATAAATATTCCTTTATATATTCAACAAGAAGAATTTCAAATATAGCAGCCACGTTTCGAAATGACTTTAACACTTTTTCTGCCATTTCTTCGTCTTGCCTCCAGTAAAGTTTTTTTCTTAACATTTTTTTTGCTTTGAACAAATGCGTATAACTCATTATTGTGCTTGTCATTTCAATTGTTTTTCCTTGAAGAAGACTCCGGCTTTGCTGAAACTATTCGAATAAAATTTAGAACCACTTGGAATTCGCTCCCAACTGATATCTGGCGATTTAGTCGAAGACTTCAATTGATCACTCATAAAAAAAAGCAGAACTGAAGCGTCTATCTTATACAATCAAACATGTTTAAAAGAGAAAATGCTGCTAATATATATATATATATATATAGACAGAGAGAGAAAGAGAGAGAGAGAGAGAGAGAGAGAGAGAGAGAGAGAGACTCACATATCAAATACACAAGCTAGTGTCCGAGTGAGTTTTTGGGCTGCAGTTTTTCTTTAATGAAAGCTTGGGGAAAACCAAACGTTCAAGGAAAGAGGCCTAACTTTTTTTTAACACATTTTCTTTCTTTTCAATAAGTGATTATAAATCTTGTCTGAACGAAAATTACATACCGTCAAAAAATGAAGAATTTCAATCACTTTCGTTTGTACATTCAGCTGTTCTCAAGAATGTTGTAAATATTTCTGACAGAGTTTAAAAAAGATAGTGTCTCAGGCCATTTAAAGAATGGTAAAATGAGACTTTTTTAAAACAAAATCTTCGGCAGCCATAGGAGTGTCAACGTGTCATATCACAGTTATATATACATATGTTGCATATTGATCCTTGACTGAGTCGTCAATCGGAGATTTCTCTGAACATGACGCACCAGTTTAATTAAGCAGAAGCATTCATGTGGTTGATCGGAAGTTATGAAATGATATATCCAAATGCCCGCGTAAGGATAAGGATCAGTTGGTATCAGAGTGAGTTGAGTCAGACCAAGCTTGCAGTCACAAAGAGTTCCCGTTGGGGCAGCGGCCCACAGCAGCCTCCATTTGGGTACCCCCAGCAAAGAAGCAGAAGAAGCGCTAAGTGGGGCCTTGAAGATAACACAGCGTGGTATGTTCAAAAGAAAAAGAGGTTATGGGTAAATATAGCAGTCTGTCTTGTTTCCCGTCGGCTGTTTATCTCTCACACCACAGTAGCTTCAACCCTCTTCTAGAATAAAGTGTGAGAGTTATATTCTTATAAAAAAAGTATTATGGTCATTGTTCCTCCATGTGTATTCACTCCTTATGGCTGTATAACATGTATATCATTATCATCATGTCGCATTGCTAGCACAGATTTCCTTGATTCTCACTCACTATTCGTTTCTATCATCTCCCTATTTCGGCAGGTCTTCCAGACTATATCATGTGTCTTTTGGGATCTGTTATCGGTATGTTCTTGGTCGGACAACATTGGCACGTCCATGTGAAGTGGTCCATGAGGGAACGTCACAAAGAGTACGTCCTTGAGTCTCCAGTAATGTCCTTCATGTCTTGTTCGTCTTTTTTGGATACTTTTAGTGATAGGAGTTAAGTAGCCGTATAGCTGCTCTTTCGTGGGATGTTGCTTCCAGGATTTGCAAGCGTCAGTTTTCACCATTTTTTTAACAGTAAGAGGCATAATAGATTTTTTTAAAATAATAGTACCACCGTTGAAAATAGCTAGAGAGAGTCGAAAGTGCATAAAACAGTACATTTTTAAGGATACTAATTAACTTAATCCTAACTAACGTTTCCCTGTTCATAACCCAGAAACAATTTCACCAACAAGTTAAAGCATTCGTCCTTCTTTTTTCTCTTCAATCATATATATATATATATATATATATATATATATATATACTTTCTTTAAGAAAAAAAAACAAAGACCGGTTAATTTAGGATTATAAATTTATTTCCATCCTGTTTTCTGTTTCTGATGTAAACCAAAAACACGAAGAAAAATATAAAAGGACATCTTCAGATCTTATACTTCAGTGAATATTCCGGAGTGTAAATATCTGAAGATTCCTGTTATATTTTTCTTGTGTTTTTGGTTAACATCAGAAACAAAAAACAGGATGGAAATAGATTTATAATCCTAAAATAACCGGTCTTTGGTTTTTTTCTTTAAAGACAGTATTGCTCTAAAATATTAATTACATTGGGCTCTCTACCAGAAACATTTAAATGTTCAGCTTTTGAATGATTTTCTTGTCCTGAAGGAATTACTCCCTACTCTGGTTTAATTGGACCGAATACTTATATATATATATATATATATAATTTATGTCTGGATTAATAATACGTTTAAGGAATATGATCTTTTATCTATAAAATCTACACTTTTCTGTTCCTTCCAAACATCCACCTACATTTTTGTTCACCTTTTGATTAAATGCAACTGACAAGATTCCGCATTTTATCGATAATGCGTGGATTTCCTTCTCCCACGTGTTCATTCCACTGATTGACAGCTGTCGACGCGAATATAGCAAGAAATAAGATACAAGTATTATCCGTTGGAACAGATCATCTTGCCGTGAGGTGGATTGACAGTGGTGGGATTAAATGCGCAAAACTACAACGTATCTATTGGTTCAATTTTTTAAAAGTGATATTTTCGGACTTCGGTTGATTGTAATTTCTGTATTTCGATCAAAATCTTTAGACCCCGCTGTCGTACAACAGTGCAGTTTCTGATTTTTGGAAATACTATCTTTTGTGAGAGGTTGAAGTTACCACAGGAGACTATAGATCAAGCTTACCGGCAAAGTGTTGTGCGTCTGATAAGCCCATAATTTCAATTGTTTTTTGGTTGATTGATTGATTGATTGATTCTAACGGCATATCAACGCGTTTAGGGTTATTTTATATTATGCAGTCCTGAATTGCTTACAATCTACGTTTATATTAGCGATTTTTGCTATTTTCTTTTAGTATTTGTACAAAGTTTTATTATATCATGGATTTTTATCTCATGAAAATAACTCGTACACATTTAAAAGATTTTAACTAAAAACCTCTTTCTAATAATATTAATGTGCACACAGTTATATGGATTCAAGTATTCTATGAAATTCTAATAAGTACATAATAATTGTTTACAAAGGATTATTATTAGTTAATATAAACCATATTACTGTGTGCAAAAATGACAATTATAAAATGACAATATTTACTTAAAACTAATTAATATTAATATTACTTAATACAAATTAATTGCTTGTATTACATAGGGATTTTTAAAACGATACGTTTGTACACATTGGATAAAAATACTCTATATAAAACTGTAAATTATTCATTACAAGTTGTTTGTTAAAGTTATAATTATTTAGGGGGCGTCCTCGTGGTGTAATGGTTTAAACGTTGGACTGCAGAATCGTAATAAGCGAATTCCAACTCCAGTAGTGCTATTACGTTCACTTTAGGACAAATATCCTTGGAAATGTATGAACCCCTTCATCCTCCAAGCTATGGGTTAAATAGCATCGCTACTGTTCTTCTAGAAGCATGGCTTTGGCATTAGATAAACCACGGAAGTTTATACGCCATTAAAAAAAAGAAACCAAATCAAACCAAATGTATAATTGTTTACAAAGGATTGTAATTAGTTCTGTGAAACGATAAGAATGTATGCAGACAAATGTTTGTTTAGAAATAAACTGAATGAAGTAGAAATAATTTAGGGAAACCACAGGATTGTGTTGTAGGTGACTCGCCTATGACCAGAATAATGGACTTACCCAAAGAGAATATTAACCAAGAAATAAGCTGGTAGAGCAGAAAGGTCAGTAGCAGCAGCAGCTGTAGTAAGCACCTTGCCTGTCTTCGTGTACGTTGAACCAATGAAACCCTCCTCAGAGTCTTGGATAATGTTTATGGCAAATCATATCTCCGTGTTGAGTTAATTATTTATTAACCCCTAATAATCGGTGAAAACAAATAGAAATACGTAAAATCATAAAAAATCTGTGGTCATTGCATTGGATATGGATAATTGAAATGATATAACTGTGTGTCAAAAATACTAAAGAAACAAGAACACAAAAAATATAAATTTACAATGAACGCAATCTCATTGGCATAAAATAACTGCAGAGGGGTTGACATGACCTAATTATGAATAAATACAAAAATTAAAAAAATCTATCATGTTTTTGTTTTTTTTAATTAGTTGCAAATTTCACACGCTCAGTATTTTTACAATGATCCAATTTAAAATAATTTTTAAGCAATATAAAAATAATCCAAACTATATTTCTTTTGGAAAATATTTGCCTCATTGTAACAAATTTAGGTGCGTTATTGCTAATTAAAAACAAAAAAAAAAATTAGAAGCTTATAGTGATAGAACAGTCCCGGGCGATTTTCCAGGCCGTTAAAATCAATAAATCAGTCAATCTTTATCTTTAAAAATATTAATCTATCCGTTTTCGATCCTATTAAACATGTTTCTTTCCTGATTAATAATTTATCAAATATTCTTTCAGTTTATTTTTTTCTTAATCAACCGATTCTAATTTTTATCACTTTTCATTTTTCTTCTCTCTCTCTCTGTCTCTGACTCAATCTCTGTCTCTCTCTCTGTCTATCTCACTTTCTCTATCTGTCTCTGTCTCTCTGTCTCTGTCTCTTTCTGCCTCTATCTGTCTCTCTGTCTGCCTCTGTCTGTCTGTCTGTCTGTCTCTGTCTCTCTTTGAACAATCAGTCTCAACTCATTTTCCTTTCTTTCTTTAATAACATTTTTTGAATTTAATTTCTATATCCGTTCCTTCTTTTCCTCAACAGTTTCTTTTTAATTTGATTTGGTTTGGTTTGGTGGGTTTTATGGCATATCAAACTTTGTTGGTTATTTAACGCCAAATCCATTTTATGTAAATAATCTGTTCTATTTAAAACAATTCAGTTTAGCATAAGTACACAGTTTAATTGTCAAAAACATTTCTATTTCAAACTATTCAAGAAGTTATATGTAACAATTCAGTTAGGTGTAAATACACTTTTAATGTCGAAAAACAGTTCTATTTCAAATAATTCAGTTAAGCATAAGCACGCAGTTTAAATTTAAGTACGGTTTAATTGTCAAACAGATTTCTATTTTAAGCTATTCAGTATACTCAAACAATTCAGTTTCGCATAAGAATGCTGTTAGTTCTATTTAACTCATAGATAGGGCCCTATCAGGTGCTACCACTCCGGACCAGAGTGGACCTGGGAGCGATGGCAATGAAGGGGTACTCCGCATTCCCCAAAGCTCCAGCATTGCTGGAACCTCACTATCAGATTGTTTAGTGTCATATCCAGGACACTCCTTACGGGGACGGTCTTACCCCTCTGCAGAGGTGCAGTCAGTGTATTCTCCACCCCCAGCCGACTGGGCAATTTTTAATTTGAGTATTAAAAGTACAGATGATTCGAATATATCAATTAACCCCTAGTGCAATCAAATTTGCTTCGAAAAACTAAAATCGACTCTTTCTGTTTTACTAATGTTATATCTATCTGAAAATCGATGAGAAGATTTGAAACAGAAGTTTAAATAAAGAAGATCATATTACTTGTTGCAGACCGAGCGAATCTATCAGAAAAATACGTTTTTTTTCCCTCCACGACTTATTCAGATTATTGATCTCAGTTCTCTTTCTATTGTAACTTGAATGTTTTGGCTGATTCTTTCATCCATCTTCCTTAAGTTTACAATCCATTTGTATGGAGAGGGATTGGTAAAAAATAAAGATTTGCAGACTTTTAAAAAATACCAAATACAAAATTACAAAAAAAATGATATAAACACTAAAAAAAATACAGAGATTGTAAAACAAAAGGAAAACGTCGCTTCACTTTTCTCATTTTTCTCTGTCATCAGATTTATCGATATTCTATTTGTATTTTCTTTCATTTAATGGTATATCAACTTTCATGGAGAATTTGATACCAAAGCCACCCTTGCAAAAAATACCAATGATACTATAAACCCCGTAGCTGGAGGAATAAGCGGGTTCATATCTTTCCAAAGGGTATTCTTCTTAGAGTAGCTTTATAGCGGGACCGGGATTTAAACTATTTTCTTTTATGGTCATATTCTACTAATTTAGCCATTACGTCATGGAAACTCCTAAGCATTTTTTTTTGTTTCATCTGGTTTTCAATGGTCATTCGTTTTCTGAGCCTCACGACATTCTTGATGTTTCGCTATCCAACAGGAAACATAGCGTAACGGTTACAGGTATTGGTTCCGTAAGCTTCTAAGGAGACACTCATCTGGAGGTTGCAGGTACAATCATGACTGCTGGCGAGTAACAATACAACAATACTTAACACTTGTACCCTTTTATGGCTAACGGAATCAGAACACGTGAACCCCGTAGATTCAATAAAGGACGAAGTTCAATGTTCAATGTCGGTTTCCGAGTCTGACAAGCACCTGAAGAAGGCCGGATGACATATCGGCCGAAACGTTGTGGAAATAACAATGAAGATGAAGACATTAGTCCGAAAACCCTTAATGATAAAAAAGCTATAATTGGATTCTAAGTATTAACATTTTTAGTTACATGAGACCATATGAATTGATGGAAAGAAATGATTATTATTTGGTAGAAATAATTATTTAAAACAATATAATTGGGTTTAGATTATTTATAAATGGTAGATATACATGAAATTATTCAACAGTATTAAATTATTTCTATCTGAAATGACTATTCGTAACATAACAGTGATAGTTTGTTTTGGTTTCTTTGTTTAGTGGCATAACAAACCTTGTAGGTTATTTAACGCCAAAGCCATTCTCCTAGAACAGTTGTGGTACTATTTAACCCATAGCTGGGAGGATAAGGAGGTTCATACCTTTCCCAAGGGAATTTTCCCGAAAGTGAACGTAATAGCACGACTGGTGTACCAACTCACGTACTACGATTCCACAGTCCAGCGCTTTAACCATCACACCACGAGGACACCCCACAGAACAGTGAATAAAAATCTAAGGAAATCAAAACAAAACTAAAGTAAAAAAAAATGAATTACAAAAACGTTATCCTTAACACCTGGGTATGAAATAAACCTTGAAGATTTTGAAATGTCAGTAAGATCCATAATTTAATCAATAAATCAATATTCTACACAAAGGAAATCTTCGAGTATTGTATTAAATAGTATCCGGTTGAGAAGCACCAAGGAGTGTTGCCATGACTCCCGTGTTCTCCCTGAGCTGGAGTTGGAATAGTCGTTGGGTATGGGAAAATTGATATTTTTAGTCATAAAGTTTTTAATTATTTTTAACTTCTTGAACAACCTGATTCTTAAGTTTCTTATATTGCTTCTATGAATGAATTGTCCAACTCTTTAAAATTACAGTGGATATTATTATTAATACTTTGTATAGATTTACAGTCTGAACACACTGATCCAATGATGATTCCGTTTAATCACCAAATTTTAGTGGCGATGAGTTCATGACCGCTTAAGTAACAGCAGGAAATGTAAACAACGTGATTCCTATACGCTCTATCTAAGCTTGTAAATATATTTATAATGGCAAATGAAACATTACTATTGTCGTAGGATATGGACACGACGACACGAGTTCAAATCCTGGACCAGGCTAATTACATTTCACATAGCACTAATACCCTTGGGAAAGGTAAAAATCCAATTATCCTCCCTCCAGCTATGGGTAAATAGTAGGGCAGACTAGGTTCTTCAGCCTTGGAAAGGCAACTAGTCTAGGAGAAGGAAAACTCTGAATTCAAACCTGTTAAACTCCGCTTAAAAATTGACCTTGTGTCATATCCTGCCCGAGGGGAGGGGTTGGTCAATATGAATATGATAGCACAGCTAGAATTCAAACTTGCTTACTACATTGTTGAAGTCCAGCATTTTAGCTACTATCCCATGGGGACTTCCTCTGATTACAATAATAATGCATATTGACCAACCCCTCCTTGTGTGGCTGAAATGCTTACCGGTGTAAAATTATGATTATAAATGATTGGAACCATCAATATAAACAGACTTTCAAATGAAATACTCAAATAAGAATCGGCATACTGTAAAAGCAACAGACAAAACCAATCTTTTACAAGTTGTAAATTTTCGAAGCGGTGGAAAGTTAAATATTAGGAAAAAAGGGGGAAAGGAGGAGAATGTTTTTAAAGAGTACTTATTCCTTTTTTCTTTTCTTTTCTTCTCTTTCTTTTAAGGTCAGGTTGTGGAAATAGCAGAAAAGTAGTTCCAGCTCTTAACTCTAGGGCGGACGTTACTTCTCGACTGATCACCGTATCTATGTACTTCCTTGGGTCTCTTTTGTCCTCACTGACCCGGTTCACAGAAAACCCGAGTATTTATCTCCTCCCACCGGCTCCAAATTTGTCACTCCAAAATCCTTCTCATTTTGGCGCGACAGCTTCCCATTGGCTTCTTTAATTTTTATTATTTTTCTTTTTTTCTGATTTTTAACCGGATGGATGCGTGGAGGCGATGCGTAGCGACGCGTTTATACATTTTGTATGTGGCAGCCGACGAGTCAACAACCGGTTGGGAGTTTTTCTGTTAATTCCTAAATCCCCACACATTATTGGTCATTTTAAAAAAGATGCATTATCGTTATATAGCTATCAATATACGGTCTTATTCAAATTAGTGATCAATTATTTTGGATCAATAACTGACAGATTACGATTACCCGAACTAAGAAATATTTAGAATATATATTTATGCAAGGTTGCTAACTTTGTTTAAATGAACTTCCTACTGTGATTTCACATCTGACTCGAGTCACGAATTAGACATTTTATCAAAAGCTTTTTTTGGGGTGGGGGGAATAATAAATACAAATTCTCTCGGTTTTTTATAACAGAAATTTTACTCCTGTAGCAATGTTATTTGTTCCAAATAAACGGCGCAATAGGAATTTAAAAAACCAAAAAAAAAAAACAAACAAGAAATTTTGCAAGGATTACGTTACATTCACTTTTAAAAAATGGAACAATTATTCGATTAATCCTAAAAAACTATATTTCCTTTTAACTGAATAACTAGTGTATATTTAGGAATATAACACTGGAAGAATATACGCAATTTAAATTAGTACAAATGATATCCAAGAATATAATTTCAATAATTGAACAAGGCAACTAAGAATTTAAAACGTTTATCACAATTGCATAAACAAAGCAAATAGAAATCAAGTCTGCAATAAATGGTAAATGAAATTTTTATGATAAATTTTACTTATAAATACAAGTATGAAAAAATAATGTACTCAACAAGAAACATCAGAAATCAAATTATACACACTTAACTATATATAGACCTAAACCAGATGTGTTTTAAAGCTTTATTTCTCCAACAAATACTCGAATTTCGATCCACCTTTTAACTGTTCCTTATAATCTACACCTTCAATTCGACAAAAAATACAACTTAGATTTATTTTAAAGTCTCATTTCTCAGAATTTTATCACTAATATCACATGGATGCTATTTCATCATATTGATGCAATTAATCATCATCATCATGTCGTGCCACCAGCACGGATATCCCTGACCCTCTCTCGCCACTTCTCCCTATTATTCATCACCTCCGGCAGGTCTTCAGGGTTACATCCTGTGTCCTCACATAGCTGCTGTATGTAAGTTCGGGCTGGTCGTCCTGCTTTTGCTTGGTCATATGTGGGGGCCCATAGGAGTACATCCCTTACGAGCTCGTCCTTGCTTCTCCAGCAGTGTCCTGCGTGTCTGGTTCGTCTAACTTGTAAAGTTTTCGTGATGGGAGGCCAGTGGCCGTATAGTTGGTGTCTCGTCGGGTGTTGTTGCCAGGACTTGTTCAATATTGCTCTCAACATTCTTGTGTAGTTGCCGTCAAGTTTCTTCTCCAGCCGTTTAGTTAGCGTCCATGTAGTGCATCCATATAGCAGTATCGATACAACCGCTGCCTGGAAGAAACTGCGTTTCATTTTATCGGTCAGGTCTGATTTCCATATGATCGAGAGCCTATCTATAGCCGTCCATGCTTTCGTCAGTCGTGTGTCGATGTCGTTTCCGGTTGATGAGACGCTACTTCCTAGGTAGGTGATTTTGTCCACCAGCCTCAGAGCGGCTCCGTCTTGTGTGGTAATGTTGCCCGTTTGGTTGTAACACATATATTCAGTTTTGTGTGCATTGACATGGAGGCCAATGCCTGCTGCGGCTCGTTCCAAACTATGCAGTAGTGTTTCTGCTTGATTAGGTGTATTCGCCAGTAACGCCAAGTCATCAGCGTAGTGGGCGTCTGTGATTGTTTTTGCGGGGTACCTTTTGCTTTTTTTCTTAGTCAGCTCGAAGCCATTTTCTCTGATTTTGTCGATCGAAGTTCTAAGCACGTAGTCTAGACAGATGATAAAGAGGTATGGGGCTAGCGTGTCTCCTTGTAGTACTCCTGCAACAATCAGCTGAATTAACAACTGACAAACTTCTTAAACTCAAAAAGAGATTTAAGTTATTTATTTCTTTGCGTTTAAAACAGTATTAGTTCCTCTTGCTTACATACTCACTTGGATACATTCGAAAATAACAAATGATTTTACATGTAAGCTTATGACACTCTCTCACCATCCCTCCCTATCGTTCATCGCTTCGGGCAGGTCCTTAGGGCTACACCCCGTATCCTCGCAGAGCTGCTGTTCAAACTGGTCCCCTTGCATTTGCTCGGCCATGTGCAGGGGTCCATAGGGGTACATAACTCATGAGCTAGTCCCTACTTCTTCAGAAGTGTCCCGCATGTCTGGTTCGTCTAACTTGGATAGTTTTCGTGATGGGTGGTAAGTGGTCGTACAGCTGCTCCTTTGTGGGGTGTTGTCTCCACTACTTGTTCAATATTGCTCGCAGCATTCTTATGTAGTTGCTGTCAAGCTTTTTCTCTATCCGTTTAATTAGCGTCCAGGTTGTGCATTCATATAGCAGTATCGACACGAACGCTGCTTGGAAGAAACTGAGTTTCATTTTATCGGTAAGTTCTAACTTCCATATGACCGATCGCTATTGTTAGCTGTTCATGCCTTTGTTAGTCGCGTGTCGAAATACTAATCATCTCATGCAATTTAAGTAAAAATCTACGCTCTATAATATTCATTTGGTTTCTCGCCGTGTTGGCTGGGGCTATAGAATAAACCGACTGCTTCTCTGCAGAGGGGTAAGACCCCCACAACCAACGAGTGTCCTGGATATTACACTTAACAATCTGATGGTGAGCCTACAGTAATGCTGGAGCTTTGGGGAATGTGGAGTACCCCTTCAATGCCATGGCCTCCTGGTACACTCTAGCCCGGAGTGGTAGTAACTGATAGGGTCCTATCTATGGGTCAAATAGAACTAAAGTGCGTACTTATGCTAAACTGAATTACTTGAAATAGAACTGTTTTCATATCTAAGCTGTGTACTTATGCTAAACTGCATTGAGTGAGGTAGAATTTTTTTAATGTTAAACCTGTACTTACGCTAAATATAATTCTTCAAAATAGAACTGTCTTTTTTTTTTACATGTAAGTGTTTGTAAACAAAAACTATATGTATAACAAACTGATTTTTTTTATTTAGAACTGTTTGAATAAACTGAATAGTTAGAAATAGATATGTTTTGGGCATTTAAACTATGTACTTATACTAAACTAAATTGTTTTAAATAGAACTGTACATTTGTATAAGATGGATTTGGCGTTAAATAACCAACCATGGTTGATGTGCCATAAAAGACAAACAAACAAACAAAAAAACAAACAAACATTTGTTCGCACACTGTAAAATGGTTTAGAGTAATCACTAATAATTCTTAGTAAACAATAACAGCTTCAAATTCTTATTGTTTACACAAATACTTTTCAGCTATATGGTATCAGGTAAAAATATAATTTGATGAATAGATAGAAGTTATTATCATTCTGGGTTGGTGTGGACCTCGGGGTAATGGCAATGAAAAAGCATTCCACTATCTCTCTTGAACTCCAAAACTGTAGATATATTAGATATAGTTGAGTATCAAACTTCGGTCACCATTTTATTAAAAGGGAGTTGGAACTATGAGAATGGAAAACAGTCGGTGTGTTCTGAGCCTTGCCAAATGAGCGTTGAATGTCTGTCTCTTTTATTGTTGAGATTTTTACCAACTTGATCAGATTATATATACATATATATATATGTGTGTGTGTGTGTGTGTGTGTGTGTGTGTGTGTGTGTGTGTCTGTGTCTGTGTTTTTGTTTGTGTGTGTATGTGTGAATTGTTGTCGATCTAACATTAGAAAAAATATTTTTAAAGGAATAGGTTACCAAATGATCTCAAATTGAGTAATCAGCAAATATATATATATGTGTGTGTGTGTGTGTGTGTATGTGTGTAAGTAGAAAAGTAGAAAAACGAAGAAGTAAATATAGAATCCGACAGAATGAAGGAAGGTAAAAAAAAAATTCAAAATTTGATGAATTTATTATGAAAGTTGATGTTGAACGTTTCGGTTATTACAACCTTCTTCCGGAGTTTAAAAACATGAAAAGTTGTTAAAATAACGATGGATGTTTGATGAAATAGCCGGAGAAAACTGTGTATAAAAAGAGATTTACAACAGTATATTCAGTGGTTTTGTCTGGCAACAACGTAATAATATTTTCAAAAATATTTACCTTTCTTTTTATACTCACTTTCTTCTCTCCTGCTTTTTCATCAAACATTCATCGCTTTTCTTTAATGAATTTAAAGACCTTAAGAAAGTTTTCATAACCAAAACTAATAAATTCATTCAATTTTCTACTTTCCTTCATACTGTCAGATTCTATCTCCTTATATCTATATATATATATATATATATATTATTCATGGAATATTCCATGAATTATATATATATATATATATATATATATTATATAACAGCCCTATCCTAGATATTGAGCACTCTCCATATTATACTGTACTTGGTTTGACACTTACCTCCAAACTGATTTAGTAACAACCAACACTCTTTTAATATATATATATATATATATATATATAGAGAGAGAGAGAGAGAGAGAGAAAGAGAGAGATTGATAGCAGGCAGACAGGGGTAGCGAGAAATAAATAAATAGATAAATAGATAGATTATTACTCTCTAGTGATACTCAAAGCAAGATAAGCAGTTATATTGTCATTCGCAAATTTTATATAAGAGTAATTCTTCTGGTTTAATAAATTGACATAGAATAAGGAGTCCAACATTTTCCAGAAAAATTTCCTCGAGTCTTTGAGCAGAATGTATCCATTAATTCTCCTAACAAGATAATCTCGGTAGAGTAACCTGTTTAATAACAAACAATTCAATTCTTATCGAGTGGTATACATGTTGTACAAACGTTGGCCACTACAATTCTACGGTATACAAATGTCCCCTTAAAATCTATTCATCCACCAATTTTTCTTTTGATAAAAGTCTCTTGCTGAGGGAGCTGTAGTGACGTATGTTGACATGACCATTTTTCAGTTTGGCATATACACATTGACCGCAGGAGCTTTATACTTACATCATTGCTGATTCCTCACATTATTGAGACTGGCATCGGTGGACACTCTTGTGCCAGGGATGACCTATTTAGGAGAGCATTGCTCATACAGACGGAGAAATGCTCGTGATTAAAGTGTGAGATTATGAGGAAAAACTATGATCTTTGAAAGATTATGCAGTTGCTATATATATATATATATATATATATATAGAAGGCACATTTTGCATAGAGAGGTGCCTTCAATGTAATCATGCAAATCAATCCGGTAAATTTGATGAACTGATAGCCAATTCCTGGTATTGATCTTTGTTTCATCTGACGGTTTTTAAAAAAAGATTTCTTTAATACTTTTTTAGGTTTCCTTTTCAATATTTTTGACATATCTGATTAGCGATGGAGTAAAATTCACTTTTCTCTTATCTTTCACAGAAACGTTTTCTATTTTGGTGGAAAAAAGTTTTTATTGTTTCTTTACTCAACAATAACTTGCTCAGCAACTCTTGACATTTTGCACGTGTGTGCCGGTTCATTGTCCCGTCATCCTATTTCCCCGCCTCCACTCCACAATCTCCAATAAAAATATGTGTTTTATGGATAACCTGACCTTTTATAGCAAGCAGTTCTATTTTTCGCAGTATCCCTTTGGATACAAATTAGAGGTTTCTCCTAACGGAGAACATTTGCAGAAATATTCTGATATTCACAAACGCGCAACCGCGCGCGCACACACACATATATTTAAAAATATATATACATATGCTTATATGGGAGATATGTTTTTAATTGTGGTAGAATTATATATATATATATATATATATATGTATATGTTAGGAGAGACAAGCACGTATTCATTCAAATATGTTCTCTCTTCCTCTCTCTCTCTCTCTCTCTCTCTCACACACACACATGTATTTATATTCATATATACATGTATATATGTGTATACAAACACACATACACATACACACATACGTATATATATATATATATATATATGTATGTATGTGTGTGTGTGTGTGTGTGTGTGTGTGTGTAAGTTATTCTTTATTCTAAATTTATTATCCTAATATGACCTAATCTTGATATATATATATATATATATATATATATATATATATATATATATGTATGTATATATATATTCAAATATGTATTTTTACGCAGAGACTCAGCCAATGATACAGATTCTCTTGCACATATGCACACGCACACACAAACAAACACACACACACACACACACAAATATATATATATATATATATATATATATATATATATATAATATATATATATATATATATATATAAGATAAAAATGTTCACGAAGAGATTTTTATTTTTTGACTTCATATATTTTATACTGGAACCAGGAGTGATTTCAAGTCTTATTGAGTACCCCATTTAAAAGCCCTTATGCCAAATATGTTCACTGACGAAAGCAACAAGCTGGAAACATATACATATATATTTAAAAAATTCAACTCTCTTCGTGGACTTTTCAATTCTAAATATATCCTTACTTTTTCTTTGGACCTACAACAACAATCTATAAATATATATATATATATATATATATATATATATATATATATATATATATATATATATATTCTAATTATATATATATATATATATATAATTAGAATGTATATTTAAACTCACACTGAGTCACATACACGCATACACACATTTTTATATTATATACGCACACAGACATTCATGCAAATCGCCCCCATATATATATATATATATATATATATATATATATATATATATATATATATATATATATATTTACCAACCCTTCCACTCGGGCAGGATATGACACATGGTCATTTCTTAAGCGGAGTTTAACAGGTTTGAATTCAGAGTTTTCCTTCTCCTAGATTAGTTGCTTCACCAAGGCTGAAGAACCCAGTCTGCCCCACTATTTACCCATAGCTGGAGGGAGGATAATTGGATTCATACGTTTCCCAAGGGTGTTAGTGCAATGTGAAATGCAATTAGTCTCGTCGAGGATTTGAACTCGTTTCGCCGTGTCCATTTCTAACGACGATAACCATTACACAACGGGCACCTCAGCTATATATATATATATATATATATATATATATATATATATATATATATATATATATATATATATATATTATATATATATATATATATATATATATATATATATATATATATATTGGTAATTTCTAACATAGTATATCAATTCATTTATTCATAATTATAATTATATTTTCTGTCCATGAGGATTATGTAACGAGGACTCGCAACTCCGACTTGGGAAGACGTAGCCCCGGGGGTGATCGTGCCCTCTGTAGGGATTACGTATCTATAAAAAATAGACATATTAGGTCAAAGTGGTCGCGCAATTTACCATGACTTGTTAATTCGGCGTGGCTTATATGTGGCATGAACCAGTGGCCCAGTGGTAGAGTTTCGGTTTCTGCATACTGTGGTTGTTGGTTCGATCTCCAGTGGTAGAGATCATGGTGTGCGTTGCTGATGAGACCTAATAAGGTCGAAACTGCTGTTCAGTGCTCCGTATGTCCCGTGTAGGGGTGTGCCGGATTTTTTTGTCATGGAAATTTCTAACTTGATATATCAACTCCTCAATTCATAATTATGCAATTAGAATGTATATTTAAATTCACACAGAGTCACATACAAGCATACACATTTTTATATTATATACGCACAAAGACATTGATGCGAATTCCCCCATTTATATATATATATATATATATATATATATATATATATATATATATAACTAATAAAATAAAAAATAGAATAATAATAAAGTTATTGACAGTGCATTTTAATAAAAACGACAGTAAATAGATTGAATAGAAAAGAAATACGTAATAATAGTAATGACGTGCAATGTGAGGAAATTGAAAACACACATCTTTACATACAATGGATAGATTCTAATGGTAAAGTTCAGATGTATCATAAGACAGACTTTTTTTTATGTTAACAACAAATCAACAATAGTCACCACAAATCTGTTCCTCCCAAAAGCACCTTTGATAATAACTTTTAGACTTATAATCAAAGACTACACACATTTGATAATCAAGTCCTGTTAATAACAAGGATTTCCCGGTCTTTCCATTTCGTCATGCTTCCCTATCGTCCATCCCTCCTGGTTTGTTCTCAATACAGCATCTTTGATCAGCCACAGTTTTTCAGTTAACACTGGCGTGTCCATATGAAATAATCAATTAAATAACGTCATTTATGAATTCATTCTAACCTTTTTTTTTAAATCTGTGACCAGCATTTCTTGTAATCTTTACTTAGATATATGGTTAGATGGGATTTAGTGGCCGTACAACTGATGTCTTCTTGTGTGCTGCTTTAAGATTTGTTTAAAACAGAACTTAATATCCTTGCGTAGTTTCCATCAAGTTTTTCCTCCATGCGTTTTGTAAGAGCCAAGCTTGTACATCCAGAGAATAGTTGTGACGATACAACTACGGCTTGGATCTGTAATGCATTCTTCTTTCTTTAACACATCGTTCGTATAAACATCCCCTCTTTCCGGGTAGGATGTTACACAGGGCCAATTTTAAAATGGAATCTAACAGGTTTAGATGTACAGTTTTCTTTCTCCTAGACTGGTTGCCCAACTAAGGCTGAAGAACACAGGCTTCTCTGCTATTTACCCTTAGCTTGAGAGATAATAAGAGGATTAATACCATTCGCAAGAGTTTTAATGGATTGTGAAACGCAAACAGTTTCGTCCAGGAATTGAACTCGTATCACCGTGTCCATATCCTAAGACGATAATTATAACACCACGGGAAGCTACTTTCTTTAACATGTAGAAATAGCCTCATGATTTTATATATTTTTGAACATAATCTTCATAGTCTGATACTGATATCTTGTGATCTATCGTTTTAAACTTGAGATTAAGTCGAAAGTACAAGGTGCATAGGATAAGTATCTAGACTTTTTTCGTATGGGCACTTTTCTTGATGGTACTCACATGAAACTCTAGTCCCTTTCAAACAAAGCTATTCCAGCTGCAATACACTAGTTGTACCGATCCAAAGACTTCTGGAAGGCCCGATGGAAGTCTTCTTGTGTGAGCGGGTCAATGACCTTCGTCACAGCCTCTTTCATCTCCTCAATTGTCTCATAACGACAGCCTCTGAGCTTAGGGAAGAACCAAAAGTCACAGGAAGCAAGGTCTTGACTATAGGGAGGCTAAGGAAATGTCTTGATGCCAATCTTAGACAAATAGTCGGTGACAAGGACGGAGTTGTGGGTTGGTGCATAGTCCTGGTGGAAATGCCACTGACCCGATTACAAGAGTGCTGGTCTCTTCCGACGGAATTTCTTCCTGAACTCCCTTAAAACCTCAACATAGTAACCCTAACCCTAACTCTTTGGCCAATCAACTCTGTTGTATTGAATTCTTTACTCCTCCCATAGCCATCATCATCCCCACCACAGACTCCCTGCCTTCTTTGATTCTCTTTTACCACTCAAAAACTGATGCAAGATGCTCCAAAAGCAGTCTGAAGCATTCCATACGTTTCTTTGGCATTTTTTTCAAGTTTAAAACAGAATTTTATTGCATATCGTTCTTCTAAAGTGTACTGATGTCCAGACTGCATTTTTGAAATTCACCAGCAGTGACAATCAGGTTTCAGTAGGGTGTATTTTAATTCCTTCTGTAACTGTTCATTTGAACCTGAAATCATAAATATTGGTCAGTCATTTTATAAGATGTATAGCAATAACATACTGAATTTTCAAGAGTCTATTACAATTCTAAATGCCTGTACAAAAATGTGTGGAAAATTATTGAATTCACCACATATATATATTCAAAGAGGTTTGATTAAATAAAATGGAATTCTTATTATTTTGAAGTTGTCTTTCTTTTTACTTTCTATAGAACTTATGTTCTTGTTTTTTCATGTTACAATCCTGAAATTTGACAATGATTTCTCCAAAGGACTCATTTCTGGTATACTGAGTACTTTTGGTTCTGATTAGAACTGTTGTCAAGATAATGTTTATGTTTATTTCTAAATTAAAATTCTGAAACTAATCGACAAGTTCACATACCAGGGAAGCAGCATCTCATCAATCGAGACAGACATCAATATGTTACTAACAAAGGCATGGACAACTATCGATAGGCTATCGGTCATATAGAAGTCAGACCTGGCCGATAAAATAAAACGCAGTTCTTTCCAAGCAGCAGTCATGTCGATACTGCTATATGGATGCACTACATGGGTGCTAACTCAATGGATGGGGAAAAACCTTGACGGCAATTACACAAGAATATGGCGAGCAATATTGATCAAGTCCTGGAGGCAACACCCCAAAAAGTAGCAGCTCTATGACCACCTACCACCCATCACGAAAACTATCCAAGTTAGACGAACCTGAGATGCAGGGCACTGCTAGAGAAGTAAGGATAAACTCATAAGCGATATCCTCCCGTGGACCCCTTTACATGGACGAGCAAAGGCAGAACGACCAACTAGAACCTTTATACAACAGCTTTGTGCCGATACAGAATGTAGCCTTGATGACCTTCTGGGAGCGATGGACGATAGAGACGGGTGGTGGGAGAAGGTTTGGGAAATATGTGCTGGCAGCGTGACATGATGATGATGATGATGAATATCTAAACTAAATTGTTTTATTTTCGATTTTATCCCCAAGGTGATGCTATGCGATAGTGGCAGTTAAATCTTAAATATTTCTATTACATGATTCGAATAAAATTTGTTCTAATCATTTGTTATATGGATCATTCTGTCTATTCATAACATTTTAAAATATTATCGCCAGTTTCTAAGTCAATTTTCTAAATAGTGAATGTCTAAATTTTGTATACAAATGTTTTAGAATTTTTAATTTTTTGGTATTATTGTTTGTAGGGAGTATTTTTGTGTTATTAACTAAAATATTTCTATAAGGTAATTTTTTTTAAAGTTGACATATGGAGCTAAAAACTGTAAGCTGTAGAATGAGCCCACTTGATAATTTTGTTGTGATATGACCAAAGTACACACACACACATATATATATATATATATATATATTGGTAAAGTGGAATTAGCGCAAAGAGGTGCTATTTTTCAACCAATATACAGGTGTTTTTTAGCACTCAACCCATTCTGACATCAACCCGGAAAAATATTCTTCCTCGGCATCAAAAGTCCCTTGTTTACTTGTTCAGGTTTTGTTGCAGTTCGCACGTTATTGGAAGAACAAGTCAGATTCTAGATGTTAGAATTAACATGTCCCGAAAAAAAAAACGTAACTTTATTGGTCGTGCGACTTGGAGTCGTAGTAATACCTTTTATTCAGAATACCTTACAAATAATCGTGACTGTGCTATGAATTTAGTTGTGGACGAGTTCTCTATACTGAGTAAGTCATATTCTTCATTTCATGTATAATTATTGGAGACAATTTATATTTTGTCTTGCAAACCGTCTCTCTGTAAACAGAGAGGAATTCTACTAATACTCAGTATTATTTCAATAGAGACTCCGATACAATATTTTCCCCCTCATCAATATTTCCATTTATTTTTCTTTTACGCGATATTTTTCTCGATCTAGCTCTGTTGAGCAAGGAAAAAACCGGTCAGCTAGTTTGTTACTATTTTTGGGTATTTTTGCTATTTAGGTTTAAAATCCCATCATTTAAATTGATTTTTTTTATTTGTAATTTCTACGAGTTTCGATTTCAGATCACTGCCGCGCGCAAAAAAAAAAAAAAAAAAAAAAATGGGAAAACATCTTCTTTGAAATTTAAAAATTTTTTACAATTTATTTTTTTCCTAGAGCTGGTATACTACAGGAAAAATGATGTAAAATATAATACTGGCGTGGTAAACATATAGGTTAAATGACGCAACGCCAACAGTGCATTTTTCAATTAGCTAGATAGATAGGTAGATATGTATATATTAAAAGATAGTTGTTGTAGGTTTAAAGAAAGAATAAGGATATATTTT
The DNA here is from genome assembly GCA_963585895.1 of Sepioteuthis lessoniana. Classification (NCBI taxonomy): domain Eukaryota; kingdom Metazoa; phylum Mollusca; class Cephalopoda; order Myopsida; family Loliginidae; genus Sepioteuthis; species Sepioteuthis lessoniana. The sequence continues at coordinate 78,214,872 of OY757931.1, read as the reverse complement.
AGAATAGGAAAGTCCGCGAATGGATTTCTGTTTTTTGAATTTATTCATTTTGTTCTTACTTAGGTGTTATATGTATGTGTATGTTTCCTGCTTGTTGCTTTCGTCAGAGAACATGTGTGGCACAAGGCTTTTTAAATTGGGTACTCAAAGAGAATTGAACTCACTCCTGTTTCCAGTATAATATATATATATATATATATATATATATATAAGTTGGCCGACCGTAGTCGGGGGGATTTGGAAGCTCCCTTTTTCAATTGCTACGATACCGAGGTGTACAAGAGAGTGCTTCTCCTTTTCCTGATTTGCTTCTTTGATTTGTACTTTATAATGCTGAGTGTTATGCAAGAGGTATGAAGTATCATTTTTGAGTTTTGGCATGAGTCGACCAGGGATTGAACCCTGGTCTCCCAGACCATTAGCGAACACGCTAACAATCATACCTGTTATGCAATAAGTAGTTGCAGTGATATAACCAAAATGTAAACGGTAGACGAGTATTTTCCTAATCAAAGTGGCAACTTCAAAATTCACAATGAGTGATGCCACTTTTATTACAGTACAAACTGATTAATAAATGGAGATGCAAAATCATTATAGTACCACGCACTGAATGAACTCTCGGTTTTGACGGAGACTCTAATCAAAATTATCATTTACGATTAGAAAGAATAGTATAAGATATCTTTTTATTATATAGATCATATTCTTTTTGAAAAGATTTACCATCTAATTTTTTGCACTTACGACCATTACTATTATGAGACCTGACCTTAAAATTCTTCAGGGCTCATCTTATCATTGCCTAAGATGTTATTGCTCTCTCCTGACGACTAAAATCTTTCAATTTGTTAATTTTCTCTTGTCTAATTTTAAAGATTAAGTTCCCTAGTTTTTCAAGCTGAAGTAATCGCAAAGGGATATATCTAGTAGACAATCCCGCCATTGGATATCATCCCGTTGTGAGACTAGGTATCCTGAGATAATACATCAGAACTTTTATACATTTTAGACACAAAGGGACAATAATCAGTATTCCAGTACATGATTTTTATTCAAATTGGCCTGGCTACTGAAGTTCAGACATAACTCTTGCCTGCTCATTGCAACAACGTATGGCAATTGAAAATGTAATACACCATGCCGCAGTAAAATCTACACTCTTTCCAGAAGATAAGATCTCAACGGACTAAATTTTTGAATATCTGTTATTGAAATCTTTAAAGATTTCTCATATGGGATATGAAAAACATAATAATGATGGTTTCTTTCTTCCTATATAAATACATAAAGCACAAATACAAACACATACACACACATGTACACACACATACACACACATATATATACAGCATGTTCTCTAATAAAAATGTTTGATTGAATACAATAGACTCTTCCCTTTTGCCTCTTTCATAATTGATACGTTTAAGTCTTCAATGGAATATAGTCAAAATGATGCAATGTTTTCCTCAAGTTCTCTCGGGCCTGTCTAGAAACAGCTTCAGAGGAGCGATCATTGAATCGACAAGCACAATGACGAGAAGTGTCTATTTATTCAGATAGTTGGATGAAAAACAAAACTTGTATATTTATGTACATACTCGATGATATTTACATAGAGTCAAAAAGGAAGACAGAGACACGCACACAAACTTATATATAAACAGGAGCCCGATAATATTTTTCGGACACTTTTAGAAAAGTACTTCAAGGTGGTCACTAGTGCCAAAAACTTTCGAGATTGTAAGTACGTAGTTGAGGAGTGAAAATCCACTACTAGTGTGATCATTTTTTTTAGTTTGGCTTTGATAATTTTATTTTTTGTGATTTTTGCGAAAACTTGCACGACACTATTTTTCGGACATGACAAAAAATCCTATTTTATTAAGAGCTATGTTCATGTATATGTTGCTGTATGCAAATTTTCTGCTTGTACACTGTTCTGGGGCACTGGTGCCCCTGCTACTATGTTAACATAGGACAATTTAACAGCATAAATAGTCCGGACATTTCTTGGCAATACAATTAAGTTTAATGAGGTAAATGGATTCAAAATAAGTCGTTTGTTTGGCACGGAAGAAGCGGGAAGATGGCCTCAGCATCAGAAGGATCGCCAGGGATTTGAAGCTGTCTAAATCAACGGTCAAATACATGCTGAAGACAAACTCCTAGCGGAAAAAGAAGAGAGGTCGGAAAAGATCAATTGGCAAGAGGACTGAAAGGAGAATGAAGAGGACTGTGACACGGCGTTTGACATCTGAAGAAAAAGTTACAACAGGAAAAGTGAAGGAGAAATGTGAATTGGATGTAAACGTCCGAACAGTACAAAGAACGCTGCATAGGATCGGTTTGAAGTATGCAAAGGCCAAGAAAAATATTACACAAACAAAGAAACACAAAGGAGCAAGACTGAAGTGTGCTAAAAGGTGGTTAACAAAGCATGTTGACTTTAAGAAGGTTATATTTACTGATGATAAGCGTTTCAAGTTTGATGGGCCCGATGGATGGTGTACTTGGTCAAGAAGGGGTGAGCCTGTTGTGCTGAACAAACGACAGATGGGAGGAGGAGGAGTTATGGTTTGGGGTATGATCTTTGCTAATAGAAATATATGGTTGGAGTGGCTGAAAGGACAACAGAACAGCGAAAGCTACAAACAGTTGCTGGACGAGAAAGCCCTACCAAGGATAAGAAGAGAGATGGGGAAGGATTTCATTCTACAGCAAGACAATTGCAGCATCCATGTGTCAAAACTCATGAAAGAATGGATAGCTAAAGTGAATATGACTACTTTAGAATGGCCTGCAAGAAGCCGAGATCTAAATTTAATAGAAAATGTTTGGGAAATGCTTGCGCAACTTATCTATGATGGACCTGAAATAACGAAAGAGGCTCAACTAGGGGAACGAATACTAGGAGCCAAAAAACAACTAATAGAAACACGTAGAGATGTTATTGTGCATATCTTTGATCATTATGAATAGAGATTTATAAAAGTTATTGAGAAGAAAGGTGATATTACAGACTATTAACAGTTTTTTAACGATGTCCAAAAAATAATGTCGCGTGTGTTTTGTAAAAAATGATGAAAATTAAATATTTTTCCTTACCTAATCGATTTTCTTCCATTTTTATTCCAGGTATTGTCTTTATATGTTTATGCTATTCTATTGAAGGAATTTCGCCACTCTATGGTCCTTGGAAAGTCGAATACTAAAGTGTCCGAAAAAATTGTCGGGCCCCTATATATGTATATATATATATATCAATTGATACGCAAATGAATCTGAAATTGGTACTTCATTTTTATTTTATTTTATACCATTAAGTCCCTCATGTGTTTCGGATTTCGTTGTCCTTTTTAGGGTGATAGTAATGTGTAGGGTCGCCATTGATTTAAATATTAAATCTAGACAACAGAGGCTTGTAGCAGAGGCGACCCTACGATTTATAAATCGTCTGACGTGGACCTTGACGTCGGAAACACTTGTGGAGTATAAGTTTATCTATGAAAAAAATATTCATTAAAAAATATTTTCCTTTCTCTCATAGGATCATTATATATATATATATATGTGTGTGTGTGTGTGTGTGTGTGTGTGTGTTTGTGTGTCTAAATTGTATATAGGTGTATTCATCTTTATAAAGAGACAGCTTCAAGTTGTGTTTCTTTTTTTGTTTTGTGTTGTATGAAGACGTTTTTCTCTAGAATTTTCCCGTATTTGGATGTGGGAGACCTACTTCTGTTTTGAGGTGCAGGGAAATAAAACTACAGTGTCTGATACGTTTGGTGTTAAACGTCCCGACATTGTCATTGTCGTCAGACCGATGAAGATAATTATTTTATTAGAGGATCATTCTCCTAGTGGACATTTAATTTCGTAATATGGTGGCGAGTCGTGAGTGTGGAGTTATTGAAGATGATGCGTTTCGTTATATTGTATAAGGGAAAATACATAATTGCTTATATTTTATTGTGAGAGCCAGTCGGGGAAGATGTTATTACCTATTAGATATTTTTAGAGGTATTTCATCGAGTTAATCGTACTAGAGTTTAGTTGGTAGGTTTGTTGGTTTTTCTGGCATATCAAACCGTGCACGTTATTTAATGCTAAATTCCCTTTATACATGCATATTTAATAAAAAGAAAAGTAAATGCATATTTTGCAGATAAGATTTTTAAACGAAACGGAGCTCATTTGTTTGCACACAGTTAAATGGTTTCCAGTATTTTTATTTAACAGAAATAAATCAATTTAGTATTAATTATTTTTGCACGCAGTTAAATAGTTTCAAGTATTCTAATCAAACCCGAATAAATCTATTAAATAATAATCATTTGTTTGCACGCAGTTAAATATTTTTATATATAAATATATGATTTGTAAGTGAATAATTTGTTGGCAATTCTATTTAGAGTGTTCGCCAAAAGCCTAGGAGACCTGGGTTCAATCCCAGGTCGTGTCATACCAAAGACTCAAAAAATGGTACTTGCTTCCTCCTTGCTTAACAATCAGCATATAAGGTATGATTTAAGGGTAAAATGTAGCTATCCTGGGAAAAGAATACTGCCCTTGGTGTAGTAGCTATTGAAAAGGGAGCCTTTGGGTCACCCTTGACAATGCTCACCGACTTTATTCCCACACAATTAAATATGGCGGTTGTTTAAACATGGTTCAATATTTGTAAGTATTGATATCTAACGCTAATAATTGTATTTAAGGATACTCTTTTGTTTTCACTCAGTGAAATAGTTATAAATATTGTTATTTGACCCTCATATTTCCATTTAACACAATTCATTCGTTTGCATAGTCAAATAGTTTCTAGTACTGATACACATATTATTTAAATTTTAGACAAAGTAAAATTTACCCTGGCAGTAGAGGCTGTAGATTACCCCGACTGCATCTCTGCAGAAAGTTAAGAATCCCCAACGAGTACCTGGATATGACACTAAACAATCCGATTGTGAGGCTCCAGTAATGCTGAGTACCCCTTTATGGTCATTACTCCCAGGTTCTCTATGCCTGGAGTGGTAACACATGATAGGGTCCTATCTATGGGTCAAATTGAACTAAACTTCGTACTTATGCTAACTTAAATTGTTTGGAACTCTTTTTGATATTGAAACGGTACTAATCAAAACTGAATTGTTCGAAATAGTACGGTTTTGACATTTAACTGTGAGTAAATAAAAATTATATTTATATCAAACAGTATTGTTTGAATTAGAACTGTTTGACTATACCGAATTGCTTGAAGTAGAAATGTTTTTGACAATTAAACTGCGTACTTATGCTAAATTGAATTGTATAAAATAGAACTGTTTATTTGTTGAAAATGGATTTGGCATTGAATAACTTACAAAAGTTGATATGCCATAAACCCAAACAAACAAAGTTGAACAGTTTCAAGCGTTACTATTCCACATTAATAATTATCTTCAATATTATTCATCCTTTTGTACAGTTAGATAGTTCCTGTTATTAATCTGTAAATCTAAAAATTCAATTTGACCTCATTTATTTGTTTGCACACAGTTGAATACGTAAATAGTTCAATTTGATTCATAGCTGTATCCCAAACAATTACGACAATTCCAGATCAGAGTGGACCTGGGAGTAATTATAATGAAAAAACAGTCTACATTCCCCAAAGCTTCAGTATAGTCGCTGCATCATCAGTTAGTTTAGCGTCAAATTAGGACATTCATGGCAGGGATTTTACCTTTCCTCAGTGATGTAATCTCAATATAATACAACAGCAGATAATCGGGCTGGTTTTAAGAATTAGTCCCTATGCTTATGAAAAAAAGTTTAATCTGTTTAGGTTTTTTTTTTAATCAAGTATTATTTCCATTAAAATTAGAGTTGATAATTTTATTTGCACGCTTTATTTGTTCATCAAAAAATGTGGTTGGGGAAATAATAATTAATGGAGGTTTGTTTAATGTTTTTAAATTTGAAGTTAAAGATTGCTTTGGAGAAGGATGTGAGTTTTGTGTGATATTTTAGATTTTCAATTTTTGCTATTGCATATTATTCAGTTCATTCACTTTTATAGTTGAGAGGACAAGAATTGGTGCAAGTTGAATTTGTGTGTGGGGAAGTGGTAGAAGTGTAGTTGCTTTTGTCGATGTCTCATAAAAAATGAGAGCTTTTTATTCTTATTGAGTAAGGATAATTTTTGTTATCGGCGGGAAGGTGGATATCATCAACTTAACTAAATTTAATTTTGGGTTTCCTAATATAGATGAACACTTTGAGAAAAGCAATGCAGATACTGCTGAAAGCAGGTTCGAGTGTGGATCCAACCGCAATGCCGTCGTGTTGTTTGTATATACTGCCGTTACTGCAATAGAATGGAACCCCAGTTGTTCAAATTAAGAGAAGCTTTCTAAGAATATAGGTAATAATTGTCAGTAGACGATATGTTGTGTTATTGTAAATATTGTATATAATGATATTTATTGTTTATTTTATGGGAACATAGGGGGAAAAAATTTTCGACGTCATGTAAGAGCATGGTTTCTTTGATAGGATTTGATTTTGGACGCTGACTAAACGGTTGGAGAATAAGCTCGACGGCTGTTATACAAGAATGTTGCGAGCAATATTGAACAGGTCCTGGCAGCAACACCCCACACGGCGCCAACTGTACGGCCACCTACTACCTATCACGAAAACTATACAAGCTAGACGAACCAGACATGCCAGACACTGCTGGAGAAGCAAAGACGAGATCGTAAGTGATATGCTCCTGTAGACCCCCGCATATGGCCAATCAAAAGCAGGACGACCAGCTCGAACATTCATACAACAGATATGTGATGATATGGGATGTAACCCCGAAAACCTGCCGAAGGTGATGAACGATAGGGAGACGTGGAGAGAGAGGGTCAGGGATATCCATGCTAGCCGCACGTCATGATGATGATGTTAGTCGGAGAAAATAGGATTGTTAATAGATTTGGAGATTTCCGTTACGTGTTCGGTTTTAAAGTATCTTGTGATTTTCGGAAGTTCAGGCTATCTTGGGCAATATTGTCTGCGATAATTACGTTTTAGATTTTTGATTTTTCTGGGATTTTAAACATTTTGTGGAGTCTCCTGGTATATTTTTAATTTAGAATTATTGTCTGATTTTTCAGCGACAAAAATATTTTTTTTGTCGGCTTTTTCACGAAGATATCAAGAGGGGGATTGGATAATTGTTTAGTGGGGAGTTTTTATTCTTTGGTAAGTATTGATTGATCGTTTTTGTCAGATCAGTTTTCTGTAGCTTCGGCTTTAAGGAGGTGAAAGTGTTCGGGTGGGTGGTGATTTTCGCTGTGCTTAGAGCTTCTGGATATTTTGAAGTAGCAGTTCAATGTCTGTTCTTTTATTCAAGCAATTGTAGTTATTATAAAGATGTCAGCTGGGTTCGAGATTCAGAAATTCTTTTTGTTCTTCCTAAGATACGATCGTAATTGTGATTGTCATTTTATTTGTTTCCCTGAAGTTGGCTTCAGCTGGAGCCGAAATACCCGGGGAAAATATGGTGCAATGTTGTATACATTCCATCCAGATGTCTAATGACTGATTCGAAGACTTGACTGGATCAATTATGAAATAGGCAGACACAAATTTCCAGCCTTATCTAATAAACCTTTTTTTTAACATATATGCCTCGTACTCATTAATATAATGAAGGCACACACACACACACACACACACACACACACACACACACACACACACACACACATACACATATATATATATATATATATATATATATATATAAAGGAGTCACGTTTGTTTTCCTAGGAAAGAGATGTCATTAATCATTAAAATCCTGAATCCACGTGAACATATTAGTACTAAAAAAAAAAGAAATATTTACCTTTTTTTCTGATTTAGCGATACAATGCAGTAATCGAAAATCAAACAATTTACGTAACTTTTCATAATTTTTCATAAATAACTACAAAAAGTTCTTAAAACCCGTCATTTTTAAATATCACAAAGACTCCATAAGCGAAAACTGAATTTAGTGTTTCTTTCAAAAATTATTGTTTCGTAATTTTTTAGTCATTGTAAAATAATAACATAAATTAAATGGAAACATTTTTTATCGTTGACTCAAAAACTGATTTTTGAAATAGAATTTTTTTACTTTTCTTAAAACAAAATACATTAATTTTTTAACAGTGTAACTGGAAAATATATATTTTTTTAAATAATTATATCATTTACGGAATCGACGAATATTTTTTCATTTGAATAAAAATGCTATTTTTTTCAAATGAAAATAAGAACAAATTTTTATTTCTTTACTTCATTTTATCTTTGAATTTTTATGAGGTAAAAATGAATTAAACGAATATTTTCTTAAACACTGTAACTCAACAGGCAAGAAGTGAATTCATCATTTTAGTCAAATTATTAAAAAGTAATTTCAAAAATAAAACCATAGAAATATTTCGAATCATCCACGTGTTTAGGGTGACTTTTATTTTAAACAAAATTTTCAATGTCAAAAATATTAGAATAAATAAACATGATAATTCATGAATTTTTAGAGTCTTCTATCCGTAAATTTTTAGAGCGTCAATAAAAATTTGAATTAAAACTATGCTACATTTTCAAAAAGTATTTACAAAAACAATATTCGTTTATATTTGTTTATTAACTTTATATTAGTTTAAGTTTTGTAACTGAGAAGTAATTAAAAAAAAATATTGCTGGCCAAAAAATGAAAAAAAAAACCATAAAAAAAGTTTTAAAACTTTCACTGGTATAGGGTTTATATATCTTTATTTTCTATTTTAAACGTAAAGTAAATGGGAATAAAAAGAAAAGAAAAAAGTTAATAAAGAAAAGAATACTTTTCATTTAAAATAAAAGGCGAAATCTTTCAACAACAAATAACACATTTTTAATTCTTAACTTACTTTTCTCTTCCCTCCTTCTATCATACACTGTTGGTTCCTTAAATCCTTTTAGTACAGGCATGTACCGAGTAGATCTGCTTTTAGAACAGGCATATACCGTGTAAAGCTTCAAGAATATATATATATATATATAAGAAAAATATAAAAACCTCATTAAACTGAATTTCATGACACTAATCGACATGGTCATTTAATTAACTATATAATCCCTCTACTTAAAAAAAAAGGTAAAAAATATAAATAAAAATAATCGTCAAATGTGGTTTTCAGAAATTTCATCAGATTTGACAAGCATCAGCTTATATTGGTGTTGAAAGTCAGAGTTGTGAATTATCAATCCTTTTTATTTCTAATTCTTTAACATATCATTCCTGAATTTAGACACTTTTCGATAACAATCTATTTTAGGCCAACATGTCAAAATGACACGTCACACTTTTCTATGCGATCAGTCTATCCAGGAGAACAATTACTTTAGAACACATACCTTTTTTTTTTACCAAGAAATAGATACAATGCCTAAAGCTAATAATATGAGTCCTGCTTAACTTTTGTCATCTAATATCTACCGTTTGTTAATAAATATATAAGAAGTTTTATTATTTTTTATTCTGAATTTCTCGAGAACATGTTTTAGTTTCCATGCTTGTGATATGCAACAATCTTGGCTTTCGTTTTTCACTTTATGTCTAACTTTCCATTCTAGATCAGCGCCACCCACATGATTTTTACACTTTCTACACCAAGCCTGCCATTATTTTTGTTCTTTTTTACAAGGTCTCTTTTTCTCATTGCTAAACATCAGGCACACTCCTTGAGAGCATTCACTTTCGTGATCTTTACGGCATGATATCATTCACTACGGCTAGGAATAGAATCATCGAATCTCAATCTAACGGTGCTAACAAAAGACTGGGAAAAAAAACACCGCACTGAATCAACTTCTTGACTGAATATGTGTGTGGATATCGGGGCGGTCATATTCTTGTAGTTAAGTACAGAGCCCAGTGCACAATTATCATAGGGGGCGTTAGCAGTTACTGAAAATATTCATATGGCCGCGCAGCTTTATGAATTTAAATCTTTTATGCACAACAATAAAACAGACCTTTCCAGATATCTGTGCGCGGCGTATATGCGTGACAATTTGCTTACTACATAGGTAGATAGGTAGATAAGGCTCAGATTTCTTGATATTATCAGAATAAGAATGAGAGATCAAATATTACAGGGACAACAACACGTTTTACAATGATATATCTGCTGTAATCTGTTCGTAAATTTCCTTGATTAAAATGAACTAGGTTTCGCGTTGATTCACTTACCGGAATGCAAGTTATTGGTAATTATTGGATATCCCAATTGGAAAATTTCCCAGGTCTTACAGACTACTATTATTATCTCCCTTGTATTTCAATCTTTTGAAATTAAATCAAGAACAAAATTGGGAAGCCTTTATTAATTTGCATTATAAATAAAGCGAAAGAGAAAAGAAAGGATTGAATCAAGTCCTCTTACTTTATTTTTGAATAAATACTAATTCTAGAAAAATAAAAGATGATAATAAGATTAACTTCTACATAAAATAAACAAATAAAATAAATTGATCAGCTAATCAAAAAATTTCATACGATAAATATCTTCTATAACATTAAATGTGAGGTCATTGAGTGCGTGTGTGTACGTGTGTGTATGTGTGTCTCTCTCTCTCTCTCTCTCTATATATATATATATGTTTGTATAAGTGTGTGTTTGTGTGTGTATATATATATATATATATGTAGGTAGCATATTTTCGTGTGGGGTTATTTTACTAAAGAAAACAAATAAAGATTCGAGTTTAGTTTGTTTTTTTTTGCCTTTTATTTTTTAGGATTGAGATAGTTGACTTTGTAATTGTCCGAAATCTTTAATTTTACGGATCGAGTACATAAAATCCCAACTTTCGTTGATCATTGTCGATTATGAGGATCTGACCACGCCATAGATTATGAAAGATTTTCTGTGATATATGAATATTTTGAATGAGAGCCTTCATCGCGTGCAGTTAACCTCTCATAATTGTAATCAAAATCTTATAAAACGTCTAATAGTCTATGGCGTGATCAGACCCACATCCTGTTTGTATAATGGACACGAGGTTCACTTAAAATAGAGTACACTGACGGTCGTATGTATCCCAGAACGGTTACAAAAACGTTAGGTTCCCTACAGGGGTACCTCAGCTGTCGAGTATTTATTCTTGCATTCACCCCTTTAGGTGGGGGAGCAGGTGTTTCAAGTTGAAAAGGATCCTGAAACATAACTGAGAAATCTTAAAACTTCTCGAAACAAATGCCAAAAGATTAATTGGATTTTATCTGCCTTAACGAGAGAAAATTATATATACAGATATATATATATATATATATATATATATATATATATATATATATATATATATATATATATATATATATATATATATGGAAAAGTTATTGGTTTCTAAACTAAACAACGGTATTCATTTCTGCACAAAAAGGAAGCTCCAAGAAGAATTTTAATTTTGCTTTTTTTTTCCAACCAGAACTTTCGTTTGTAACTCTTTGGTATTACATATGGTAAATTTTCTTGTTTTTCCACAAACCTTTCAATCAACTTAAAGAAATAAAGTGCCTTTCATTTAATAATGGACACGCATTACTCTTTCTCTTTCTCTCTCTCTCTCTCTCTGTCTCTCTTTCAAATTCTCTCTCTCTCTCTCTCTCTCTCTTTATGTCTGTCTGTTTCTCTCTCTGTCTGCTTGCGTCTATCTACCTGCCTCTCTCTTTCTTTCTCTATATACATATATTGTTTCCTTATTTGAAGACACCCACAGAACCATCTTCAAGGTCACCCGTGGGAGTAAGATCCACAAAAATGTACCATCAAATCTTAACATGGAAGTGTAAAGAAGATATAGCGTCTACCAAAGTCGACGCATGATTGTCAGCTTTTGTTTGGAACTTTGGTCTTCGAAGTGCAATTAAAAGCTTATGTCTGCAAGCGCCTACGAAATGCTTCCATTAAATGTTTACGTCTACAAAAACATGTGTTCGAAGCGATATAAAGTCAAAATCAGATCTTAATTAAAAATTTCGACGTACTAAAGTTGGTGCTCAAAGAGCAATTAAATGTTTACATCAGCCCAATATTAGTATTACATGCGCCATTAAAAGCTCATTTCTGCCAAAGTCAGAGGCTAATCAAAACATTCGTCAGTTCAATTTTATGTTTGAAGCGTAATTAAAAGTTTTGTGCATCAAAAGCAAAAAGAAATTAAGAGCTTATGCTTACCAGTATTGGTGTTCGAAGCACGATTATAACCTTACACCTGCTAACGTCAGAGCCCCATTAAAAACGTTAAACCCCCCTCTAAAATATTTTGTATTAGAACGTTGTACCGCTATTAAAAGCATACTTCTGCGAACACCGTGCACAATTAAAAGCTTACGTCTACCCATATCGAAGTGCAATTAAAACTATATGTTTCAAAACGCTTTTGTTTGCCAACATGAAAGCGCCGTTATTAGCTTACGTCTACCAACGCCAAAGAGTATTTAAAATGTTTCATTTGTCAAAGTCAAAGAGCAGTTACTTGCTTTTGTTCGTTAATATTCGTGTTTAGAGCGCAATTAAAATCTTATGACTGTGAACGCCTTAGCGCTGTTAAATTCTTATATCTGTCCACGTCGAAGTGACGTTAAAATCTCGTGTATGGAAACGTCGTAACAAAATAAAAATTGTACCTCTGTCAACGTCGTAATGCAATTAAAAGCTTACAGCAGTCAGCTTCTTCGTATTACTAAATGCTTTAGTCGCTTCAGTACAATCGTATAGCTGATATACGTGGGCTTTAGTAAAGCAGCAAGTAAAAAAAAAAAGCTTGATAAGAAAGATTATTAGACTGCTGGAGAAATTAGGAAGAACTCATAAGGAACTTTTCTCAATTGACAACGACACGCCACAGTAGGATGCCGTCTATGTGATACGTTAAGATGGATGGTCGATTGCGACTGATGACGACAAAGACTTGAGCAGTCAATGCTGTCAACATGCTTTTAACATCGTCATCTGATATCATACAGTGTTATATTTAGTCATATGTGATATAAGGTCTTAGGTTAGTTTATATACATGGGCTATTGAAATTAATATAATGTAATGGTTATTGTCGTAGGAAATGAACACGGCGACACGAGTTCAAATCCTGGACGAGACTGATTTCATTTCACATAGCACTAATACCGTTGGGAAAGGTATGAATCCAATTATTCTCCCTCCAGCTATGGATAAATAGTAGGACAGACTGGGTTCTTCAGCCTTGGTGAGGCAACTAGTCTAGGAGAAGGAAAACTCTGAATTCAAACCTGTTAAACTCCGCTTAAAAATTGACCCTGTGTCATATCCTACCCGAGCGGAGGGGTAGGTAAATAGGATTGAAATTAATATAAATGTATTATCTTTAGGCGAGTAGGCTTCGTGAAACGAAAATTAAGAATGGGGAGGTCCATGCCGACTGCAGGCACCGTTCGGAACTGATAAGTCTAATGCCGCGCAGACAGGCAGGCACGGTCGCAGCGCCCGCAGTTGAATTTGTGGTCAGGGCTTAATGACATAGTGTTGCAGTTCCTCCTGCAGGTGTTTTCAAAGGAGACCTCATTGCTAATTTAGAGACATCGGACATCACAGTTATCAACTTGGGTTGACTCACTATGATGATCGATGTGAGAGGCACCAAATAATTTTAATAAGGAAACCTTAGAATATCCAGGGGAGATCTTGCTTGTATGATCCTGGGCAGGCGATAATTTTCTATGCCAGAGATGTGTCCAGCTCAGCGCACCTGTAACCTCAGTCACATGGCCTTCATACTGGTGATCTTCATTTTCTCAAGGGCTTCAAGACTGATGACGAAGTCACTCTTGTGTATGTTTAAAAGGGTTAAGAGGCGGCGGTTGTGGGCCGTTTTGATATGTCATGGGTAGTGCTAATATATAACCCATGTCTCTGATCCATACAGGAAGGTGGTAAGGATAATGGATCTATTCACGCTTATTTTGTGCCTTTCTTGCTTTTTGTATATATATATATATATATATATATCATCATAATCATTATCATCATGTCGTGCCGCAAGCACAGATATCCCTGACACTCTCTTGCCACTTTTCCCTATCGTTCATTGCCTCTGGCAGGTCTTCAGGGCTACATCCCGTATCCTCACACAGCAGCTGTATGTATGTTCGAGCTGGCCGTCCTGCTTTTGCTCGGACATATGTGGGGGTCCATAGGAGTACATCACTTATGAGCTCGTCCCTGCGTCTCCAGCAGTGTCACGCATGTCTGGTTCGTAAACTTTGATAGTTTTCGTGATGGGAGGTAGGTGGGCGTATAGTTGGTGTCTTGTGGGGTGTTGCCTCCAGAACTTGTTCAATATTACTCGCAGCATTCTTGTGTAATTGCTGCTTAGCCTTGTCTTCAGCCGTCTTGTTAGCGTCCAAGTAGTGCATCCATATATCAGTATCGATACGACCGCTGCTTGGAAGAAACTGCGTTTCATTTTATCGGTCAGGTCTGACTTCCATATCATCGATAGCTGTCCATGCCTTCGTTAGTCACGTGTCGATGTCTTTTTCGGTTGATGAGACTGTTTCTTAGGTAGGTGAACTCGTCAACCAGTTTTGGAGAGCTTCCGTCTAGTGTGGAAATGTCGCCTGTCACCTGAAATTTTATATGTGTGTGTACTTAATTTCGTTTTATATTACATTGTTCGAACGTAATCAAATTTTACGCGACGGCCCATAAGGACGATGGTGAAGGTAAGTCAAACGAATAGGTGCTACCGGTAGGCCTTGATGAATGATGACAATGTCAACCGTCTAGTCAAGATTGAAACCATGACCTTGTGATTGGTCTTTGGACAACTACAATCAATAAATATTTTTAGAAATACAAAATAGTTACATAAATTACTTTGGATCGTGATGTGTTTGCGTGTAAATACTTATTTCTGTGTAAATTAATTGGAAAGAAGAAATTGTTTGTTTTTTGTTGATTTATTTATTAATTAATTTATTTTTTTGTTTTTTTAGATATTTTGTAATTCTACAAGTACATTCCCTAAGATATACAAATACATATTAATTGAAGTGCGAGTTTATGTATCAATCTAAACTCTTCCTCCGGTTTAACGAATAGTGGCAAACAGGACGTTATTCTCGCGTTCAATTTAGCTGCATTGAAGGTTTAAACTGTTTAATTAAGATTGAATGAAATCCTTTTTTTTTTTTGTTGTTGTTGTTTAAATTTGCTATTATCGTTATCAGTAATTTTTCCTTTTGCCTTTATTGCATGACAAATGATTGGAGCATACTTTGGATAACACTGCATTAATTAAGAAGTTAATTGTTCGAGTCGTCTCGTGCAGAGAGTACAGTAAGAGGTGGACGGATATGAGGCTATAATGGATTGGTTATAGAAAGAAGAAGAAGAAAGAAAGAAAGAAAAAAAGAAAGAACGACAAGAGAAGAAAACCAAGCATGAAAGTTAGCCGAGCGGATGCAAACTGGGTACGCTGATCGATTCTTGAGAGTTCAGTCTTCTCTTTATAGCTCATATTTAATTCATTGTAAGAAACTATGTTAAACTTAATAAATATTCGTATCTGCCTCCTCGCGTGCTGTAATAGTTAGTGATCTAATCTAGTACAACAATAGTCAGATGCTTCCTCCAGACTTCAAGTATTTTGCAAAAGTAAAGTTTATATTTACCCACTCGCCTCACTTGGGGAAGAATGTGACGCATGGTCATTTTTAAGCGGGGTGGGACTAGTTTGAATTTAATTTTCCTCCTATACTAATTAATTAACCAAGTCTTAAAAAGCAAATCCAATTAAATCATAGCAGAGAAAAACAAATGGATTCATGCCTTTCCCAAGGACATTAATGCATGTACTAAACAAAGGTTATGATATCGTAGAGACAGGGTCAAAGAAACTTGTATTCTCTTAATTGCTCGCCAATACGATTGTCGAACCAAGTTTTGGTTTTATCATTCATTCATAGTTAAAGCTAAAAGACAATGACTCATGCCTTTCCCGTGGGTATTTAATGTGATGTGAAACACGAACCACTGCGTTCAGGATTTTTCGCTCAGCCGATTTCTTTTGCTCACAGGAATAAATTCTATACTATTACAAGTACACCCTCCCTCTCTTTCTCAGTCTCTTTCTGTCTCTCAATCTCCCTTTCAATATATATATATATATATATACACAAAAATTAAATTGGGAGTCGGGACTATCCTACTACAGTTTCGCATAAAACGGATCCTCCGGGTACCTAGCACCGACTAGGTACCCTGTGGAGCCGTTTTAGGCGAAACTGCAGTACGATAGTCCCGACTCGCGATTTAATTCTTGTAATTGGCTCTATTTAGCATTGAGCATTTTTTGTATTTGTAGCATTGCGGCATTGTGCGGTGGGTTTTTCTTCTTTTGACCAACTGATGGCATATCTCTTGATTTTTTTTCAACTGGTGGGACGAAGTTGGCCTCTTTTTTTTTTTTTTTCTCCCGGTAATCTTTTTATTTTTTCCCCCAGGCAGGGATTCGAGATTTGTTATCTCTGAATTCTGGCGTTTTTTTTTCTTTTCTTTTGTCACCGTGAATGCTGGTAGATATTAAATTAGTTAGTATATATATATATATATATATATATATATATATATGAAACGCGTACAGAATATCCTAAAATGTTTTTTCATCAAGACGCGCTTCTAGCATGGACTCCTTTTGTTGCAATGTCATCTGCTGATTCATGCAGAAATATATATATATATATATATATATACTGGATACATACCGACTCAATGAACAACAGACGCAGGAAGACTTCTTTATAAATATATTTACCTCTCACTTTATTTGTAAGGGTACAAACGGTTACTCAGAGTTTGCGTGTGAGAGGAAGCTGGAGACCGAATATAACTGAAATATTTTGATCCCAAAGTTATGGCCGTCAGCGTTGTATCTTTCTCGTTCTCCATGGCTGCTCAACCGGAGCCCTGAAGTCCACTCTGCTAGGTGCTGGCTTTCCTTACTATATCTCGTCTCTCTCCCACTCCAACTCTACTCAACTCAACTGTCTCCTTCTGTCCAATTCGTCGGCCTTATATTACCTTCAAACTCCCACGGGGTGGTATTGACACGCCTCCACGCCTCCACAATTTCTTCCCATATCTGGCGATCGGGATGTATCACTTCCGCTTTCTTTGGAATGGCCTTTGTGATCGTCATCGAGCGGAAATAACTGTCATGCAGTTCAGAGGTCACTCTCTTCCTGTGCGTCAGTCTATGAGAGTATAATGGGATTTTTTTTACTTCGTCCCATTTCATCAGCCAATTTCCACCCACGCGATTTCCTCTCATAACTGCCATTAGAATGTGTCACTTCGTTCCGGTGCGTCACCTTGAATGGCATTTTTGGCCGGATCAAAAGGTCAAAACATAACACTCTGAAACTCTATTGTCATGTATCGGCCATTATTTTCGGCAACTCATCTAAACGGCATCCTGAGTCTGCACAGAGATAAGGAATATAACTCTTTGCTGATGAGACAATGCATCGTCAATTATGATTTTGATCTTCCTCCGGTAATGTTCACAGAGTGTTGTTCGTCTTACTTGGATGGTTTGCGGGATGGGAGGCAAATGGCCATACAACTGATGTTTGATTTGCTACTGCTTCCAGTGTTTATTGAAGACAGCTCAGGATATCTTCATGTAGTTCACTCGTAGCTTCTTTTTCGTGGGGTGTAATCATATAATTGTACTGACCCAGCAACAATTTGGAAGAATGCCTGTTTTATTCTATCCGAGAGAACACCTTTCCATATGATCGATAACCTGGCAATAACTGTCCATGCTTCTCCTGTGAGTATACTGACATGGTTTTCAGTTGAGGTATATGAAATATTCTTTTAATATCAGATGTTTGTCTTTTCACATGAAGACGGCACCATCCTGTTCAAAACTAATGAACTCTTTTTTTTAAGTATTCATGTAAAAAGCAATGCCTGTTGAAGCCAGTTCAAGGCTATGCAGCAGGGATTCTGCTTGGACAGGTGTATTTGCGAAAAATTCTTAAACGTTTGCAATGTCTGAATGCGTGATAGTTTTTACGGGATAATATTTGCTTTTTGCCTTTTTTTTTTTTTTTTGAGAGACCAAAAGGCTACGATATCATTTTATGAACTTCCCTGGCAATATTATTTTCGTACATTCGTTTTCGTTAGTTTAATATTTTAGAATATGATCAGTGAAAGACAAAAATATTACGTTAATGCAAGTTTTCATTTTTAGTGATGTTTAACATTGACAATCAAATATCAAATGCTTATACTCATTGTTACTGGCTGAGATTTTGGTATGAAAAATATGAAAACAATAGATAATGAATATATTTTTATGATAACAGATTATTTCGAGTTAATATTGTTTTTGAAAACAGTTTTCGTTAGACCATATTTTCTTACGGAAGTCTGGAAAATATGTACTTTTAAAAGCGTTACGTAAATGAAAGAGTCTTTTCTATAATCAAATGCTTTATATTATTTTCTTCGGTCGAAAAACACCAGTATACATTTCTAAGTGACCAAGCTTTTCTTTCTTTTGTGCCAAAATAATTTCTTTTGTTACTTTTATTCAGAAATATCGTTTAGGAGGCATCATACGCAACATAGGACCCATAAAGCAATAGATATTCTTACCCTTGCGATCTTTATACTTCTGTCATAAAACACCTGTTCAGTCAATAAGTTGCTGAAAATCAAAAAGAAAAAAAAAGTCTTACTAATTACCAAAGAGGTTTCAGTTAGTACTCAAAATCGTATTTTATACTCTTTTTAAGACAGTCATTACAGGAATCTTCTTTCTCGCCAAAACACAAATAAAACAGACAAAAAACTGAAGAATATTTGTCTTTCTTATAAACATCTACTGCCGACTGATTTCATCTCAAAAATCAGTACACACACACACACACACACACACACACACACACACACACACATATATATATATATATATATATATATATATATATATACATACACACACATCTATATATATATATCTATATATATATATATATATATATATGAATATATATATATGTATATATATAGATATATATATATGTTGGGTTGGCTGTGTATGTTAGTGCATATTTGTGAGTGAATTCATTGCAAATAAAGCATCGATAGTGTCTATATAACAAGGAGATCTAGGAGGGGACAGGTAATTTGTAATTCCCTAAGAGGCTTATATTCAGGTCATAGATTCCTATGGACATTCCCAAAATACTCAACAAATAAACAATTTTTAAATTAATTTTTAGAGATTGAGTACGGAATTTTGTTCGAATGTAATCTTTAAATAAATGAGGACCGACATTTATTTATTTTGAACATTTTTTTAAAGAAAATCAAGAAGAAATTAAATAAAATAGTTTTCTTGCAGAGATGTATATTTACAATTAAGTTTCATGCAGGAAAACATAACTGGAATAGATTCTTTATTACACAAAACAAAAAAAAGTTAGGATGATGAAGATTTAAAAAAAAAACACCATAATCATTTTATCATCCCTTAAATCAAATCACCTTTCCCAAAGAACAAGGAATAAAGATCTATAAAAAGTATTATTCAATTAACTAAAAATAAGCATAAAGTTCTTTTACTTTGGCTGATATTAATTCATATTTTTCTCTAAACTTATCACCAAAAATGGCTCGAATTGATTATTCACAAAAAAGTTTTGAAATAAAAAGAAAATTCAGAGAAAAAGTTGAGAAAAAGAAACTGGAATATTCTAAATTAGGATAATGTAAGGTCATGGATATTTGACTTCATTTCTTTGAGTTTATAGGAACTATTTTATTTTGATAAAACTCTACAGAATCACATAGACACAGATACACCAATCCGTTCATATATATATATATATATATATATATATATATATATATATATATATATATGAAATGAGAAATCCGTTACATTGAGTTCCATGAATAGTTCACAAGCATCTGACGGAAAAGCGAAAAAATCGGTCACTCAATCATAGTTATATAGTTCTTTAAACTCACATGTAACTATTGAAGTACACGTGATATTCACATTAAAAAAAAAAACGTGCAACCTTGCATATATGAACACACACACACACACACACACACACACACACACACACACATATATATATATATATATATATATATATATATGAGGGGGAATCGAAAAGATTCCGACCCTATGCAAATATAAAACTATGAAATATTAAAGCATTCAGAGAATGAGTTAATTCAAAATTGTATATTATTCCCTCGTTACACGTTACGGCAAGTTCTTAATAAAACCATTATATACACACACACATATATAGGGCTGCATAGCACATTATTATTTGAAATAACTGACATTACAATGTCTGTATGATTAATATTTTCCTGTAGTCTAAACCAGTTCTATTATAGTAGTTTATTGTATTTTTTCCGGCAAATATTTCTCGTTATATTTATCTTCTTTTAATATGATATTGAATAGATACTGAAAAGTCCAGTTTAGCGAAAGGTCTTTTGCTTAATTACTGGAAAAGTGACAAGTCACGACCTAAATTTTGTAGCAACAGTAAATAACCCTTCCTGCCTTTTTGGGTTTAAGCCACGATTTTTCAAGAATTTTTGTTTTCTTAATCGACTTGAAAATGCCACTTCACGTGTCCTTTCACCTTTTTTTTCAAACTGGTGCAGAAGGAAGTAATAACATAGATAATGAAGTGAATGTGATTGTCTGTGACCACGTATCTGACTTATCTTTTCTCAATATAAACAAGGAAATATCGTCGTCATCTCTTCATCTTGTTTTCGTTTCTTATGTCCGTCAATTTTCTTCACAACACCTGCGATACTGAAATAACATTAAACAATGATTGCACTTTAAACCTCTTGAATAAATGCTTGATATTAACGTCATATCACCCTGTATAAGTAAAGATGGTGACCTTAATCAAGGGTGACCCGAAGTTTCCTTTTTCAATAGCTACTACACCGAGGCGTAGGGGGCTATTCCATTCCCTGGATTCCTCCACTTTACCCTTGATACGCACCTTATAATGCTGAGTGTAAAGCGAGGCCACACGAAGTACCAGTTTTTGAGTCTTTGGTATAACTCGACCTGGGATTAAACTCGAGTCTCCCGGACTATTGGCGAACACTCTACTCAACAGGCCAATAGAGACAGTAGTTTACTTAGGTTTTTGCTTTGACGTGACACAAAGTTGTACGAATGGGGCACCCAATGAGAATCGAACTCACTCGTGAAGGATTGCTAGTCTAATTTGCTAACCATAACAACGCTCACCTTTATAGAAGTATTTCATTTAAGGAATCGCAGTTATTGGATGTGCCTGTTTACATTTTTTTATTGCTTTCTTTTTCAGATATTCTTTCTTTTTTTTCACCCCGTCCATCAAATATGGTTTCTTTGCTTTAATGGTATATCAACCTTTGGAGGTTATTTAATGCCAAAGCCATTCTCCTAGAAGAACAGTGGTGGTGGTGCTATTTAACCCATAGCAAGGTGGATAAGGGGGTTCATACCTTTCCCAAGGGTATTTACCCGAAAGTGAACATAACAGCGCAACTGGAGTTCGAACTCGCTTACTACGATTCTACAATCGATCGCTTTAACCGTTGCACCACGAGGACAACCCTCATCCAAAATGATAGGTTTTTAAATAGATCTATTTAACCTGTACATCACTTCCTTACAGATATAACCTGTCCAGGTCAGAGAGTGATAGCAAGGAAATGATACTAAAATCTTACCATATCTGCAGAACTGGACTCTTGATACCAGATGGAGTACATCGTTATAAACAGTATACTAATTTATGCGTAAATAGTAGAACAGACTAGGTTATTCAGCCTTCATGAGGCGACTAGTCTAGGAGAAGGAAAACTCTGAATTCAAACCTGTTAAACTCCGCTTAAAAATTGACCTTGTGTCATATCCTGCCCGAGCGGAGGGGTTGGGTAAATAGGATACTAATTTATTATGGAGGTCTTACCCTTACGCAGGGGATACTGTCAGTGTATTCTACGGACCACCAACATAACTAATCAATAAAATACTTCGTGATTATAACACAAGGACAAACTAATACACGTGATCGACTTGTACACGGGTCTATACTTTAGTGAATAAATGTGTCCCTATTATCAATTTAATAATACTCAAGAAAAAGTCTTTAAATAATTAATACTTAATATTTGACTTAATTGAATTGTTATTATACTTCACACAAGTATATCAGGGGGAATAAACTAAAACCGATGACGAAGACTGTTCTTCTGCAATATCGATCTGTGTCTATAGAAATTTATCTCTCCACAAACGGCGAACATCGAAGCGCCTGGAGGTTAAAAGAGTTTTACAGCCGGACGTGGTTCCTACAATGATGGATAAAGACTGAAGCATACAGACCATTTTGAAGACGTGCATGTATTCAAAGTTCTTTGCAATCGGGCTTGTCGCATATCAAATGCCAAAATAATTGTTTTTACCTTCGGGATAAACGAGAAATTTGCGTTTAAAGAAGAAGAAAATTGAGGATAAAACGTCTTCTTCTTCTTCTTCTTCTTCTTCTTCTTCTTCTTCTTCTTCTTCTTCTATTTATTATTTCCCTGGTATATCTATTCTTCAAAATCGTTGAGAAGATATTTTCTTTTGTCTAGTATTTTTCTTCTACATTCTAATTTCCTTCGTCTTTCAATGACATTTTTGGTGAAATCAAACACTTCCTCTATTATCTGTATATCTTCAATTTTACTTACATATATATGTCCTTCATGCAAGCACACACACAAACACTTGCACACACACACACCACACGCTCATGCACACACACATATACATGTATATATATAAGGAAGAATTCATTTATATATATATATATATAGGTGTTGAAAGCGATATACATAAAAATGTGGATATCAATATTTTTGAAGCATTGAAAATCAGTGTTTTATATCCATCATAGCAACTTTGCCATTTTTATGAATATTTTTCGAGAGATTTCATTAAAATATTTTTTTGCTAATGTATCTGTACAATATATATGTCACTCGATCTTTTTGTATTTTTATAGATGTCCCACACGCCCTACATTTTGCTCATCACAGGGCGTGTCAAGTATTACGTTCTTCCCCTGTCTTTTAATCTTACAACTATCTCACATTTTATTACCTTAAATCCTCTCTTTCATAGACGTTACCACTAAAACAAAATAGGAGGTGATATACCTACGAATTAAAAAAAAAAATGAATATTATGTAACTAATGAAAAATATTTTTCTTTTAAAATTTCTATCCTGAATTTATTTGTACATCTTTATTTAACGATGTTAGATTATCGTCAGTGATTATCTGAAGATGTTGGTTTAAATATATCTTATCACGGTTTTGTGTATTTTTGTTTGTAATATCTGTGTAATATCAAAGGTCTGATCTATACGCTCATATCATTAGTTCGATTTGTGTCCTCCTAAGATTTTGAAAAATAGTTTCAGGTTATTTTGTGTAGTGGGTAGATCGTTTATACATTTTGTTTATATTTAGTTTTTGATAATAGGTGGGTAATACGTAAAGTCTGTTATACAGTTTTACAACTACAGTTCCATTAGTGACCTCCCAGAACTTTGAAAATGGAATTAGAGTGTTTTATGTCAGACGTAGACCTGTGAGTTTTTCAATAAGTTCTCATTAAATGACCTCGGACTCAAGTTTCATTATCAATCACCAAAGGCACCCTAACAGAAGATAAAACCCACAAGAGATATTAGATTATTGGTGGGAATATATTCGAAGTGAATTATGTCGATTTTTTGGTAATTTTGAATGGTTATCATATTTGATTAATTCTAATGATTATAATTACAATGGCATATTAATAAACTTTTTTGATGTATCTATATGTTAGCGTTAAAATATTCTCTCGGAGAAAATTTAAAAAAAAAGGATAAGCTGGGTATTATGAACATATACCACCGATTTTCCTGTTACTAAAATCCAGATTTTCTAAGTTTTTTCTTTAGTATCATCTTTCTTTGGAGCATGCGTTGGAACACTACTTTAAAATCATTTATCTTGGATCACACCTTCTGTGTCAAACCAATTCATGCTTGAAATATACTGGATCGGATATTGCAAAACAGATAATATCTATACTCATATCAAACTCACACATAAAACGATAATATAACAGATCGAAAGGTCAAGTATATATATATATATATATATATATGAGGATCACTAAGTAAGTTTTCAGATTTTTTTTGTATGGGCAATTTATTGATAGTACACAAATAAAACTCGCGTCCCCTTCGAAGTAATCTCCTCCGGCTTCAATGCATTTGTTTTACCGTTCCAACAACTTCTGGAAGACCCCGTGGAAGTCTTCTTGTATGAGCGTGTCAATGACCTTCCTCAAAGTCTCTTTCATCATCTCAATTGTCTCATAACGACAGCCTCTGAGCTTAGGGAATAACCAAAAGTCACAGGGAGCAAGGTCTGGACCACAGGGAGGGTGGGGAAGAGTCTTGATGCCCATCTTGGTCAAATAGTCGGTGACAAGGATGGAGTTGTGGACTGGCGCATTGTCCGGGTGGAAATGCCACTGACCCCATTTGAAGAGTGCTGGCCTCTTCCGACGGAATCTCTTCCTGAACTCCCTTAAAAACTCAACATACTAACCCTAAAACTTCGGCCAATCAACTCTGGTGTATTTACTTCCTTACTCCTCCTACATCTCTCATCATCCCTCATAGATTATCTACCTTCCTTGAATCTTTTATGTCACTCAAAAACTGATGCTCGATTCATGCAAGAGGGTCGAAAAGCAGTCTGAAGCATTCCATATGTTTCTGTGCCATTTTTTCAAAATTTAAAAGAGAATTTCATTGCACATATTTCTTCTAAAGTGTCCTCACGTCCAGATTGCATTTTTGAATTTCACCAGCTATGACAATCGGGCTTTACTAGGTTGTATTCCAATTGCTGCCGTAGCTGTTCATTTGAACCTGAAATCAGAAAAATTGGTCAGTCATCTCATAAGATGTAATGCATTCACCTACTAAATTTTCAAGTGTTTACGACAATTTTAAATACCACTACAAAAAAGTCTGGAAACTTATTGAAGGCACAAAGTGTATATATATATATATATATATATATATATATATATATATATATATATAATTAAATTATTTGGTTTCAGGTCTATGATGACCCTATTCAGATGGCGAAGGGGGAATTCCGTTTAGTATTTGAATATCACTTTGGTATATTTATATTGCTTCCGACTAGAAGGTAATTCTTTTATTTTTAATTTTTTAGTTATTAATTTAAAAAAAGATAATTAAAAACTTTTAACGGTGGAAATATCATTATATATTATCATCAGATATAATTTAATACATTCCTCTTTAGGAAAATAGTTAAATAAAGGGTAACGGTTTTAATTTGTCTGTTTTTTTAAGGGGAATGTATTAATATCATCAACATGTCGTGCCGCCAGCACGGATATCCCAGACCCTCTCTCGCCACTTCTCCCTATCGTTCATCACCTCCTGCAGGTCTTCAGGGTTACATCCTGTGTCCTCACATAGTTGCTGCATGTAAGTTCGAGCTGGTCGTCCTGCTTTTGTACGGCCATATGTGGGGGTCCATAGGAGTACATCACTTATGAGCTCGTCCTGGCTTCTCCAGCAGTGTCCCCCGTGTCTGGTTCGTTTGACTTGTATAGTTTTCGTGATGGAGGGTAAGTGTCCGTATAGTGGTTGTCTCGTGGGGTGTTGTCGCCAGGACTTGTTCAATACTGTATCTGTGTAAATTCATGAAACCGCCGAGGTGACTACAATGGATATCTAACACTGATTTTTATGCTTAAAAGATCCAGAGTTTATCAGTTTTTCCATACTATAATCTTTACCTATATCTTAAAATTTAAGGCTAAATCACCTCTAATTGCTAAAATATTTGCAGTGCTTAATTCACAAATATACTGATAAATATCATAACTTATTTAAAATATAAAAAGTCAGGCTAATATCTCATGGCTTAGAGTTTCACGATTACGATCATCAGCGAATAGATAGATAGATAGATAGATAGATAGATAGATAGATAGATAGATAGTCCTGTAATTCAATCCGAACATATGACTCTACCTGTAATTACAAGAAATTAGACGAGTTTCTCCCATTTATGTTTGATAATGATGATGTACACCGCACGAAACTTGAACCGACTTCTTGTTTTCATAATAATGATATTTTAAAAGTTTTACATTTGCTTTCCTATAATAGCATCTATCACTTTCTATGCAAACTTTACTTATTTGAATTCATTATATATAAAGTACATTTTTTACGAATTTTACTGTAGAACAAATTTAAACTTCTAATCACAATATAATGTAACAACAATTGAAATATGCCTTTATGTACATACATTGGGATAAGGAAACAGCATGGCATGATATCAAAGCCAACAAACTGAGTCTCTCTACGATTTGGGAATTGTCACCTTTTTCAACCTACTGTCAAAAATTAGATTGAAGACAATCCATGGAAATCATTTTTAACGCTTGGTTTTAAATTTTTGAATATATAGCCAATACCATAGTTACATTTATTATAGCAATAAAAATACCGTGAGTTTCAATAACTGCAGTCCATTTAGTGTGGTAGTTACTATAAGGAAATACATTTTCTCTCAAATTATTCTTTTTTTTTTATTTCCCTCTTTACTAATCAATAAATTATATAAAAGGTTTTTCATCTGTAAATCCACTAAGCTATGTCCGACAAGGACACTTGGCGGAGTGTATAAGGCTTTTAGTTAGAAAATGCTTCTGAGTGGAGTCGGCTGCAGTTTTAATCCCAACAAGGTACGAATAACAAGGGATATTTACTGTAACTTAAAACTTGTACCCGGTCATGGTTAGCAGAATTGAAATAGTCTACCCACTGTCGTTCAAATAAAGGGTTGTGTTAGAGATTATTTGTGGACTCCAGAGTTTAACATGGAAACACCTGACGAAGACCGAAGGACATATCAGCCGAAACGTTATGAGTATAACAATAAATACGTGGTCAATAGTCCGAATATTTTAAATGACAATTATCCAGCTTCTTCTCATGGTAGAATAGTTTATATCATATGACTTGTACACAACCTTTTAATAAACAACTACATAAAAGTGTCAGAATAAATATACGACGAATGCAATTCTCTAACCTCTAGGCATAAAATGCTTCTAAACAGCTTGACGCACCAATAAAAAAACAATTAACAACCAATTAGAAACCTCCATGTTGTGAATAGAGGACATCACTGCATGGGAAATGCTGGTCTTCCATTCAACCTTACCCAAACCTGACTAGAGAGATTGATGGATGTTAAAAGAGGTCTGTCCCGAATAAAATTATAATAAGTTCCCTAGTAAATATCATCAAAGTTTCTGAGACGCGATTTTAAACTATTATCTATAGAAGATTCTAAGAAAAAAAGCAGAGTTATAGACCGATCAATTGAAAGAGAATATAATATGAGCGAACTAAGATAGGCAACAGATCAATAAGGACCATTTTAGTGAGAACAGAGGTAACATTTTTTTTCTGTAAATCGCTTCTATATAGATATATTAGTGACAATATTCACACACCGTCTATTGTAAGAATTTAATTAAATGTCGGTTCTTGAAGAATTAGCGGCAAGAAAATTATAACACGCTAGAAATTTAGTTTTCACTATCCTTTTAACAGTTGTATTCTTATTTTCTTGGTAAAGGATATTTTGTATTATATAAAGCGATGTAACAGTTTGCGGCAAAGGAAACGTAAATCTTTTGCATGCTAAATAATGCTGCTTATATTCACTTAGTAATAATGCCCTTAGGAAAAACACGGTAAAAATTTTTCCCCAGTGAAGCTTTACAGAAGATAATGGTATTCAGAGAGTTCAACAAAGTATGCCGTAAGGTTTTCAAAATAATGGTTGAAGATCATTATGAGTACGTTGTTTCAAGCTCAAATTACTGTACTAACCATCTTTGATCCATGTTTGTTAAATGAACCCCACGGTGAAGCCTATGTTAAAATTCATAAAAACACCCGGATATTAACCGTCGGCCAGAAAATAGACCAGTTGAAATCGTCTTTATTCAATTCCACTATCTAACCAGCCCAACTCCGCAAAGCTGCTACTGTGAATTTTGACAATTTCCAACTGTCACAATTTGGAATTGGATTTTTGTCAGAGTGTCTGCTTAGTGGAATGCTCCAAAGACCTGCAGGAAATATTTTGAGAAAATAAAACGTTTGGAAAGTCAGAATCAAAGAATTGATAACATTAGGAAATTGCTTTGAGTTTTATGTTTTGCCTTTAAAAATATTGTAAGTTAGACTGGGTGCTGTAAGAAAGCTAAAGAATCCATTGTGTGCCTCTATTTAATCATAGCCGGGATTAATATCATGGATTTATGCCCTTCACAAGATGATTAGCAAAAGTTAAGTGCAAACTGCCCTGTCCAGTATTTGAAACGACCTCATCAAATAGATTCCCTACGATGATAATCTCGCCACAAGCACCTGAAAGCACCCTTTCCACGTAATCTATATTTCTTAGATTAAAATTACAAATACCAAACTTCAAATCCGATTATGCCAGTAGTATTTTATGTATGGCACTATATATATCATCATCATCATCATATCGTGCTGGCAGCACGGATATCCCTGACCCTCTCTCGCCACTCCTCCCTATCGTTCATCGCCCTAGGCAGGTCTTCAGGACAACAACCTGTATCCTCACATAGCTGCTGAATGTACGTTCGTGCTGGTCGTCCTGCTTTTGCGCGGACTGGTCTACATATTGTTTTGTTGATCCTTTCGTAATGCCGTATTGATTTTATCATATTCGGCGGGAATTGTTTGATTAATCTTCCATAACTATTTATTTTCCAAATGCTTTCTGCCCGACTTTGGGCTATCATCAGGGGAGTATCTATTACAAAAGTGATGTAACTTTTGTATTTACATTACTACTTCGTAAGAAGAGCCTCTGCACCGTTGCAGTGTGTAGCGTTTGCTTTTAATTTTTTTCCCTAAATAGTGTCAGTAGCTAAAGACATTTACATACATTAGCACTGGTTTCAACATTAATTCTGTTAAGTTTAGGTCGTATTTTTCAAATGTGCAGTGGTCCGAGAATTTGTAGTTTTTGCTTGTTATTTCGTGTTTTCGATGAGAATTTTCTGTAGTTCTGTTGTTGGGCATGAAAGTTTTTTAAATGCTGTGCTATGGAACCTGTATAAGAAATGTGCATTGTAAGTCTCCTCGATAGGGTAGTTGAGGTTAAACCAACATACATATTATTATTTTCAGATCAGTCGTTTAAAACGCCAACACAATTGTTTTTCTTTCCATCTTTTTTTCCTACCTATTGTCCATCGTGTTATCAGTATTGTTTCCGATGGCCGTAATCAGTCCTCGCTCGTGTTTTTCTATGTAGTCTTCGAGTCGTCGTGTCGATGCGTCAACGCTGTCTTCAATGCTGGCAAGTTCTCTTCCTCCCTCTTTTCTCGATACATATAGTCTGTCACCATCGTCTCTGGGATGTAATGCCTTATGCCATGTCATTAGTTTTCTTGTTCTTTAGTTCATTTTTTTAGTTCATCTCTGGTCCACTTCAGAAAGGGTCCGGAATATCTAACGAGGTGTATCCCCCAGGTATTTATTCCTTTGATGAGGTTTCGGCTACAGAGGGTTTTTTTGTTATCAATCAAGACCATAGCAAGATTTTTCTGTCTGGTATTGCTCTCATTTAGGATGTTTTGATCTATGTAGAGTAACTCTGCTGTGCTCCTGGATCCTGTGCAGTATCCTTTCTGTTCATCAGGGAACAATCTGCGGCTTTATTATTATTATTATTATTATTATTATTATCTACTCCTTTAGAGTTTTTCACATCGGTGTTAGCTGATGTTTTTTTTCACTGGAGTTTGAGTGACAGCAAGTCTCCTCAAGTCTCCAGGACTCGTCTCAGGATTCTGGCCGTCCTCAGCAATGCTGTCGTTTGGATAGTCTCTAGCCGTCCTACAACTTCCAAGTCCTCTAGGTCTTTTAATAATCCTTTAGTTATTGTGCCTAACGCACCAATCACAATTGGCACAATCGTTACTTTCACGTTCCACAGGTTTTTTTAGTTCTCTAGCAAGGTCGAGGTACTTATCCTTCTTTTCACTTTCCTTCAGATTTATTCTGTGGTCAGCCGGGACAGCAAAGTCGACAATTTTGCAGATTCTCTTTTTTTTTGTGTTGATTATTATGAGGTCTGGTCTTCTGGCCGGGATTAGGTGATCCGTTTGTATATTAATGTCCCATAGGAGTTTATGCGAGTCATTTTCTAGGACATGTACCATTTGTTTGTATGGTTGAATTGAACTTTCCTTCACATTTCCCAGTGGAGCACCTTGCCGACTCAGTCGTGTCTCGTCTTATACTCCTTCTGTGCTAATTTGCTGCATTCGCTTATTATGTGATTGATCGTTTCGTCTCTGTCACCGCATAGCCTACATTTACTGTTTCGTTACGTCTTACTTATTCTCGCATTGATATGATTGGTTCGTATGGTGTTGTGCTGTGCTGCTATTAGGAGGGATTCTGTTTCTCTCTTAAGGTTTCCTTTTCTTAGCCAGGTCCAGGTTTTCTGGTGTGAGATGTTTTTTACTAGACGTTTAAAGTGGCCATAGAGTTGTTTTTCCTCCCATTTTTTCCCTAGTTGTTGTCATCCTTTCGTCTATCGTGTTGACAGCGAGTTCTTCTCACTAATGTCAGCCGGTGGGATTTCACTTGAGTCTGAGTGACAGTAAGACACCATAGGTTTCCATGTTTCTTCTGATTATTCTGTCAAATCTCAATAATGTTGTAGTCTAAATGGTCTCTATTTATCCTCTGATTTCCATTTATTCTAATTTAATTAGCAAGACTTTCAAGACCATTCCAAATACTCCAATTATAATTGGTATCAACATTATCCTCATGAGCCAGATTTCCTTTTCAGTTCCCCGGCCCTTTCCAAGTACCTGTCTATCTTTTGACTTAACTTTTTTCATTCTGTGTTTCGCAAGAAAGGCAAAATGCACTGAGCGACCAGTTCTTTCTGTGTGTATGTGTGTGTGTGTGTGTGTGTGTGTGTGTGTGTGTGTGTGTTATTCTCACAAGGTTTTTGATCGGGCCAGAATTTAGGGATCGTTTTAAATCTCAAAATTCCAGAGAATTTAATGCGTCTCATTTTGTAGGACGAGTTCTGGTTTGTGCATAAAATATTATTATAATTATTTCACTCATTGTAAGTTTTTCAATTCTAACGGATAGGTTTTCACTGAAATCTGAGTAACAAGAATTCTACTCAATTCTCCAGGACTCTTGCCAGTGTTCTTGCTCACTTTAATAGTGCCCGAAGCAGGATGATCTCAATGTGTCCTCTAATATCAGCTTCCTTCAGTCTCTTTTGCAAGCTTAAAGCTCCCTTTCACTGATAAAAGCTATAATTGGTATCATCGTCTTATGCTCACCCGCAAGATCCTAGTACTTTACTGTCTTTTTGCTCTGTTAAAATTTCATTTTCTCTCTTTGGTCTCTGAGATCGGCTAAATTCATTATTGATATTATGCCAAAGCAAGAACAGACACGGAGCAACAAAATAGCAGGTGTAGATTATGTACTGATAGATACGAAACGATTAATCACATAATAAATAAGAGCAGGAGATTAGTGCAAAGAGATTAGGAACTAGACAAGACTTGGTGGGTAAGGTAATGCACTGGAAATTGTATAAAAAGTTTAAATTCGATCTTATGGACAAATGGTATATGCATAGCCCAGAATCCGTCCTGGTGAACGAGAGGAATAAAATTCTCTGGGACTTTGAGATACAAACGGATCAAGTAACCTTGCCTAGACAACCAGATCGAGTAATGGTCAACAAAAAAGAGAATATGCCAAGTAATAAACTTTGCCGTTCACACTGACCACAGAGTATAACAAAAAGAAAGCAAAAAGAAGGATACATACCAAGACCTTGCAAGAGAATTAAAAAAAAAACTATGGAACATGAAAGTGACGATGATATCAATAGTAATTGGAACGCTCGGTACACTCCCCAAAGGATTGATGAAGGAACTGATGGACTAGGAAATAAGTCGTCCAGTGAAGACCATCCAAACTACTGCATTAAGATTGACCTGAATTCTAAGAGTCCTGAAGACTTAAGGAGACTTCCTATCTTTTAAACTCCAGTGAGAAACCATCAGCTAACACTGGTGGAAAAAATCTGAAATATTTGAATAAAACTGAAAGAATATGAAGAGAGATAAGTCCCTCGACCTCGCAAGAGAATTGAAAAAAACAATGGAACATGAAGGTGATAATTATACCAATTATGATTGGTGCTTTTGGCACGGTAAATCATCCTCATCATCATCATGTCGTGCCACTAACACGGATACACCTGACCCTCTCTTGCCACCCCTCCCTATCATTCATCGCTTTTGGCTGGTCTTCTGGGCTGCATCCCGTATCCTCACATAGCTGATGTATGTAAGTTCAAGCTGGTCGACCTGCTTTTGCTTGGCCATATGCGGGGGTCCATAGTAGTACATCACTGATGAGTTCGTCCTTGCTTTTCCAGCAGTTTCCTGCGTGTCTGGCTCGTCTAACTTTTATTGTTTTTGTGATAGGAGGCAAGTGGCCGTACAGCTGGTGTCTTGTGGGGTGTTGCCGCCAGGACTTGTTCAATATTGCTCTCAACATTCTTGTGTAATTGCCGTCTAGCTTCTTCAGCCGTTTAGTTAACGTCTAAGTAGTGCATCCATATAGCAATATCGATACGACCGCTGCCTGGAAGATACTGCGTTTCATTTTATCAGTCAGGTCTGATTTTCATATGATCGAGAATCTACCGATAGCTGTCCTTGCTTTCGTTAGTCGCGTGTCGATGTCTTTTTCGGTTGATGAGACGCTGCTTCCTAGGTAGGTGAATTTGTCTACTAGTTTCAGAAAGGTTCTGTCTTGTGTGGAAATGTCGCTTGTTTGATTGTAGCAAATATATTAAGTTTTGTGTGCATTGACAAGTAGGCCAATGCCTTCGGCCACCCGTTCCAAACTATGCAGTAGTGTTTCGGCTTGGTTAGGTGTATTCGCCAGTAACGCAATGTCATCTGTGTAGTCGGCGTCGGTATTTGTTTTTGTAGGGTACCTTCTGCCTTTTTTCTTTGTCAGCTCGAAGCCATTTTCTCTGATTTTGTCGATCGACGTTCTAAGCACGTAGTCTAGACAGATGATAAAGAGGTACGGGGCTAGCGTGTTTCCTTGTAGTACTCCTGCAACAATGTCGAAGTATTCTGTGTCTCCATCTGGTGAACGCACTAGGGCTTGGAGGATTTGGAAGTGGGCGGCCGAATAGAGGCCATCCAAACAGCAGCATAACTGAAAACGGCCAGAATACTGAGAAAAGTCCTGGATACTTGAGGAGACTTGCTGTCACCCAATCTAGGGTGAAAGACCATCAGCTAACACTGATGTGAAAAACTCTAATGAGTAAATAATAATAATAATAATAATAATAATAAAAGAAGGAATTTTTTAAATATATAGATAAATGGTAAACCAATACAGACAAAACAAGATATACCGAAACAACGAAAAAAATTCTACATACAAGTTGGGGGGGATGACCAGAAATCATACCAGCAAGAGAAGTTGGAAAGTTTTGAAGTAAAATATGGCAACCAAGAGAACATAACAAAACACCCGTATGGATAAGTAACATGACGAAAGACTTAGAAGGACTGGAAGAAGGCCCAGAAGCGGAAATACAAATAAATTTACGAAGAATGACACTAAAAAATATCAAATTGGAAAACGCCAAGCCATGATGGAATACATGGATTTTAGT
This sequence comes from Sepioteuthis lessoniana, assembly GCA_963585895.1. Classification (NCBI taxonomy): domain Eukaryota; kingdom Metazoa; phylum Mollusca; class Cephalopoda; order Myopsida; family Loliginidae; genus Sepioteuthis; species Sepioteuthis lessoniana. Next base: position 78,180,834 of record OY757931.1, on the reverse strand, counting down.
TTAAGAAATTCACCACTATGCATGATAGAGTAGCCCTTGAAATGAACAGATTTCTACAAGAAGCCCTCGTACCCGAATGGATGACCAGAGGGAGAACTACATTGATCCAAAAAGAGCACCTCAAAGAAACGGATGATGTTGAGAATACTAACGACACAAATCAGCTAAGAGATCTATTTCTCAATAACAAGCAACAGATTGTTACCCGAGGAACAGGAAGGATGCTGCAAAGAATCCAAAGGCACAGGAAAACTACTCTATATAGATTAGCACATCCTCAACGAGATCAAGACAAGACGCGAAAATATATTTATGGCTGAATTGACTTCAAAAAGGCATATGATATGGTCCCACAAAGCTGGATAATAAACTGTCTCAAAATGTACAAGTTATGAAATGAAGTTATAAACATTCTCGAGAAAACCATGAAAAACCTGGAGAGTGCAATTGACAGCAGGAGGGAAAGATTAGCCGAAGGAAAAAACCAAATACGTATATTCCAAAGAGATGCAGTATGACCATTACAAATTTATAATTGCAATAATGCCACTCAGCCACATATTAAGAAAATGTACAGCCGGATACAAACTTACTGAATTGCAGGAAAAGATAAATTACCTAATGCATATGGACGACATCAAACTGTGTACCAAAAATGATAAAGAATTCCGAACTCTAATACACGCAGTGATAATATACCGTCAGGACGTAGGGGTAATGAAAAGTGGCAAACGACACCTGACGGACGGAATAGAAGTACCAAATCGAGACAAAATTAGAACGCTCAGAGAAAGGGAAACCTATAAATACTTGGGGATACTGGAAGCTGCTGCCATTAAACCAGAGGAAATGAGAAAAAAAAATAAGAAAGAATATTTCAGGATAAGCAGAAAGCTACTCGAGACAAAACTATATAGCAACCATTTTGTCAAAGGAAAAAATACCTTGGCTTTCCCCTCGGAAGATTTTCGGAACCGTTTCTGAATTGAACAAGAGAGAAACTTTAGGAAATGTACCAAATAAGAATAAAAAAATAATAACCATGCTTGAGGCATTACATCCAAGAGATGACGTTGATAGGCTATATTTGTCAAGAAATGAAGAGGAGATGACTTCCCATTATTGAAGACAGTGTTGACGCATCGATACAAAGACTTGGATCAGTATATACAAAAGCATGAAGGAATGGCAGATTACAGTCACCAGAAACAGTACTGACAACATGAAAACTAACGAAACGACAATAAACAGAAAACAAAAATGGAAAGGAAAACAACTCTATGGACGTATTAAGTGATTTATAAACGATATGTCACACAAGAAAATATGGATTTGGCTAAAAAAGGAGAACCTTAAGAGAGAAACGGAATCTCTCCTCATAGCAGCACAAAATAATTGTAATATAATGGCCGAGGGATTTCGTTTTATGCCTTTGGGTTTAGTTAGGCTGAAAACCTTTCAGCTCAGCACATGGGTTAGTTAGGTGCAAACTTGAGCACAGGTGTTGACGCGCATGCGGGGAGGATGTGTCGTTCACAGATGTCAAAATAAAAAAATCCCTTGGGGATGTGAATGACGTCATGCACCGGAAGTGCACGCGGAGGATTTTGGGAGATTTGAAAAAGTCAGTTGAATTAAGAACAAGACACTGAACGAGAAGGGTTGACTTTCGGGACTCGCAGAGGACAGACGAATTTATGCGCTACGGGTGCCGCACGGGATGGGGAGCAGATGGAAAAGCCAGAATAGAAAGAATGTGTATCTCTTCCTTATCTCGAAACCTTTAACTCAAAGTTAATAAAATGTTTCGTACCTGAACTAAGAAGTCGTTACGTGTTTTTCGTGCTTCGGTATTCCTACGTTCTATGTATATATGTTATGAACACTCTATGTACGTTTCACATATCCGGATATCTGGCTTTGTTACATAATGCTATAAGAACGAATCTTATCAGACAGAATAGAATAGACTCAACAAAACAGCAGATGTAGGTTATGTGGTGATAGAAACGAAACCATCTATCAGGTAATTGGCGAATGCGGCAAATTAGCACAGAGGAAGTATAAGAATTGACATGACTGGCAGGCCAAAGTGATCCACTTGGAATTCTGCAAGAAATTGGATTTTTTTCAAACGAACAAATGGTATACGCACAACTCAACATCTGTCCTGGGATTTTGACATCTAAACGGGTCGTATGGGATTTTGCCATCCAAACGGATCACTTAATTTGAGCCAGACGACCAGATCTTATAATAATAAACAGAGAACTTGCAGAGGAGTGGACTTATAATAATAAACAGAGAACTTGTAGAGGAGTGGACTTTGCTGTCCCGGCTAACCACAATATAAAATTGAAAGAAAGAGAAAAGAAGGATAAGTACATCGATCTTGCAAGAGAATTGAAGAAACTGCACAACATGAAAGTGACAATTATAACAATTGTAGTTAGTGCCCTTGGTACGGTCGCCAAAGGATTAATAAAGGGACTGGAGGACATGGAAATAAGAAAACGAGAGGAGACCATCCGACTACTACATTATTGAGATCGGCTAAAATACTGAGCAGAGTCCTGGACACTAGAGAAGACAAGCTATCTCTCAAGCTCCAGTGAAAGACGATCAGTTAATACTGATGTCACAAACTCAAGGAACAAATAATATTAATAATAATAATAATAATAATAATAATAATAATAATAGACTCGCATAAACTCCAATGGGACTTTAACATATAAACAGATCTCTTAATCCCGGCCAGAAGACCAGACCTCATATTAATCAACAAAAGAAACAGAATCTGAAAAATTGTTGACTTTGCTGTCCCGGCGGACCACAGAATAAATCTAAAGGAAAGTGAAAAGAAGGATAAGTACCTCGACCTTGCTGGAGAATTTTAAAAAACACTATGGAACATGAAAGTAACGATTGTGCCAATTGTGATTGGTGCGTTAGTCACAGTAACTAAAGGATTGTTAAAAGGCCTGGAGAACTTGGAAGTTGGCGGACGGGTAGTGACTATCCAAACGACAGCATTGCTGAGGACGGCCAGAATCCTGAGACGAGTCTTGGACATTTGAGGAGACTTGCTGTCACTCAAACTCCAGTGAAAAACCATCAGCTAATACTGATGTGAAAAACTCTAGAGGAGTAAATAATAATAATAATAATAATAATAATAATAATAATAATAATAATAATAATAATAATCATTACTATTGTTGTTATATATATATATATATATTGTGAAGCAGTTTTTATGTGTATAATATCACCTCTAATTTTATTTTATAAAACAGTTATTTTTCTTCTAAACCAAATTATACCTCGCATTGTCTTCCCTCTCTTCGCTGCGTCTCTGAATTTCATTCTCAGACAGTTTATTGCGTTGCAATCAACAACTACACGAGGAAAATACTCCAGAATATATAGAAAAATAGCATTCTTCTTGCAAAATGTCAGGCAATTTATTGTATCGCAATAGATAGTTTGACAAAGAAAGAAATACTCATCCAAAATGTAGAGAAAAATAAAATATTTTAAAAAATCTATACAGTTTATTGTTTTAATTTCCTATGAAAAGAAAATACTCCACAAAAACATATTGAATAAAAAAATAATTTCTTCTTTAAAACCCACACAATTCATAGCGTCGTAATAATTGCGAGAAAGAAAAAATTCTGCAAAGCGTTCAAAGAAGAATAGAAAAAAGTTCTCAGAACCCCTCACAATTTGTTGTTACAATAAGCAGCTTTAATAAGGAAATATTTATAGAATAAAGAGAACACTTTCTTCTCAAAAACTCACACAATGTACTGCACTGGAATAAATACTTACAACGAAAAAAAAATCTTCTCGGAAATGTACATAGAATGATATTAAAAAATGAACTTTAAAAAAATATCTGACAACTTTTTGCATCACAACAGACAGTCGCCAAAAAATATGTCACGTCGAATAGAATAATAAATATTCTTCTAAAAAATTTTGACATTGTTTTGTCTGATGAATCGTCGCATAATGAAAGAAATACCCATTAACATGTTCAGTATAATAGCTCTTAATCACCTCAGAACACGAAACACGTTATAAATAAATACATACAAAAATGTATTTACTTCTAAAACAGTTTATATCAAAAAATATTTCTCTCCTTACGTCTGATAATTAATTCTGATACAGAAAAAAATCTAGAAAACAAAGAAAACCCTCTAAAACTAAATATTATAGAAAAGTACTCAAGAATCTAAGACAATACTTTGGGTAACGGTAAATAGTCACATACATTCTGGATTTCTTTTCATGATATCCAAAAATGTCTTGGTATAAAATATTCCAATCTCTGAATAAATACAAGCAGTTACCTAAGAAACAAGAAGAAGACACTAATATCATTTTAACAATACAAGAAGATGCTGAAAAGTTATCGTCCAAACAAAAAGCCATGAAAGGAACAATTCTTTCCCTTTTATACATCCCATTATATTTGGCTTTAATGTTAAATCTTGAACATTCGACGTATACGATAGTATATACGATAGTTTCGTTGCGAATCTTTGTGTAGGTTTTCTTGAGAAATATATGATTTATAAGCACATATAACTTATGTAACATTTGTGCATGGCAATTTATCGTCAGTCACAATACAAATATAAAAATTTATTTTCTCAATTACGTCATCCAATAAGTGACCTGTAAACGAATATAAACTGCCTTTTTGACCATTTATACTTCAGCTGTTTAAACATTTGGTTATTCTAAAAAAACGTGTTGTGGTCGGGATTTGAGCTGGTATTTTATTATCTAGGTTTAACGTTGGACGGCAGCTATATCAGTGAAATTGCAAAATACCTTAATCATAGTCATTCAATGAAAATTCTATCATTATTAGAATTGATATATTCAAATTGCTGTGGTGGTATTTAAAATAAGAAGTTATAGTACTTGTTCATAGTTAGATTCGTATTTGTTGGTAGTATACTTTACTATTAAAATCAAATATTCAGATGCTTTATATCTAATAAGGACAGTCGGCTAGGGGTGTAGACTACACTGACTAAATCAATGCTGAGGGGTAAGCCCCGCCAATGAGTGTCCTAAATATGAAATTAAACTATCAAAAAGTGAGGCTCTTGTCTTGGATCTTTGGGAAATGTGGTGTATCCGCTTATTGCCATTGCTCTCCAGTCCTCTCTGACTCGGAGTGGGAACACCTTATACGGTCCTATCTATGGGTTCAATAGAACCTTTTGACATTTTAACAGTGTGCAAATAAATGACTGTTTGATTGAAATGTTTGTGATACGTAGCAGTATTTTAACCATTTAACTCTGTGCAGACAAATGATTAATTGTAAATAGAATTCTTACTATTAGGTAGACAACTTGAAACCATTTGACTGTATGCAGAAAAAAATGAGCTTAGGCTCATTGAAAGGTCTCATCAACAGAATGTTTACAAATCACATATTTAATATATACATACAAAGGGGAGTTGGCATTAAATGGGGGATATGCCATAAAGCCAAATCCACCATAGCAACCAAAATCAAATTCAATTACTGAAAAAACTTGTATTATATTGTCATCATATGTAGCAATTTCTTACGAAATAGATATTTAGGAAATAAAGTTAGAAAGAGTATGAAAGAGTATTTACTCAACCGTTCTGCCCCGATCAAAATCTGACTAAAGGTAAATTTTAAAGCGATGAAAATTGGGCTTAAAACAAACTTTCCTTCAAACCCGGCTATCAAACCAAGGCTAAAATCAATCTAGTCTACTCCATAATTTACCGATAAAATTAGTAGAGAAGGAAAAACGTATAGATTTATACGTTTCACAAAGGCATAAACACGAATTGAAACGCAAAAACTCACTTCCTGGATTCGAACGTGGATCAACGATTCCAGTTCCTACGACGATAACCATTACGCTAAGTACACCTCTTGAAAGTTGCTTGAGTAAAAAGGTTTTGCATATTTAACACAATATTATATGGTTCGAACTAAAAGATTTAAGATAACTACCAGTATGTTATGCTAACATAATTTAATTAACAGACCGAAATGAAATATATATAGTATATAAAAGCCTCTTGTCTATCAATGGATTTAAAATTCCAGAATACCTCCAAATAAGTCAATAGTTAGTTTCACCTTTTTCACTGAATGATTATAAAAGACATTTGCAAGTGTACGTAATTACAATGTTTCAATGTAAGTGAAAAGGGTGCTACATTTTCATAGCAAATGTCACCGTGCTGGGTTTCGAAGAAGGTTGCTCGTGACAAGGTGAGATGACAATGAATTCAAAAAGAAGAAAAATGTCAGACACAATACCGATCACTTATTATTCTGTACTAGACTCCCTCTACACCAGTCTCAAATCGGGGAGACTTGGAATGATATATTTTGAGTCGTTGAAGAAAAGATTTTATTGATCTATAAGCAGTAGCCATCATCCCAACCGATGAAGAGACTGTTTTGCTTGATCAGAAATGTCTACTCAATACTTGTCCCCTGCCGATCACTGTCTGGATTTTGTAAAACATCCTCAACTCTCGTGTGACAATTTATTGAATTTACCACGAGTGATCTCCTGGTTGGCCCACTTTTGTCGGTCAAAAAACTGGTCCTCAGGTTTATTGTTGATTGTGGTGGGAGAGCAGCTACTACGTTAAAAAGAATTATGAGCTTTTCAAATAGCACTGATATCTAAAGAAGGGGTGTAAGTGCAGCGAGTGAAGCATCACTTTAAACAAAAAGCAGAAATGAAGAGATTATTCCAAACTAGCAAAACTTTTTTTTCTTTCCATCTCTTATAAACGAATGTTTATTTTATTTAAATGATTTTTTTTATCATAACAGTCAAAACACACGACTCTTTAAAAATAAATACTAACAACAGATCTCTCGTGGAAACAGCTTTCAAGAGAAATTCATTTCTTCTAGAAAAAAAAAAAACGATGTGGCTGCGTAAATTGCTGAAAAGATTCAAAAATATCCTGTGGAGAATCATTAAATAGCGTACTCTCAATGACTAACTGTGACGATATGGCTTTTCGATTTTCTTCTTATTGAATGAGTAGAAATGGAATTTCAACGAATAGAAATCAAGTCAGACAAAGGCAAACTGAAATTAAAAATAAACACAAAGAACATTCTAAATTGCACGACACAATTAAGATGGCAAAAAAAGTTTTCTGATACTTTTCAGTCTCCTTTTTTTTTTTATAAAGAAATATCGGTAATCCGATCTTCGTTACGTTGTCTGAGCTTAGTTACGTTTGTAAGAAAATCAGCCAGAATCATATTCAGGAACGATGGTTTGGCAGGAGTCCTTGCTATAACAGTTATAGCCCAGTCAATTGGAGCTGTAGAATACACTGACTGCATCTCTACTGAGGAATAAGATCCCCACTACAAGTGTCCTGGATACGACATTAAATATTCTGATGGTGAGGCCCCAGTAATACTGGAGCTTTGGGAATTGCGGAATACACCCTCATTGCCATCACGCCCTCACCCAGAGTGGTAGCACCTGATATGGTCCTATCAATTTGTCTAATATAATTGTTTGACATTTAAACTGAGTGTAAAGAAATGACTCATGGTAAATTGAATTGCTAGGAATAGAAGTGTTTGATCATTTAACTGTATATAAGCAAATGACTGATGTTTACTAAATTTTTAGTGATACATAGAAATATTTGGAATTTTCTAATTTTGTTTAATTAGGTTTACAAATCATGTATATCTAATACATAAGCATAAACCGGATTTGGGATTAAATAACCCACAATTGTTGATATGCCATAAAAAAATACGCGAACCAATCCCAACCATAACAGTTATATTTTTTGGAAATAAATAACTTGGTCATCCCGATTGAGATCCTGTACAATTCTGTCTGCGTTAAATTTTGGAAAGAAATGAATGAAAATTTTCCCTCCAAATATATGTAAATAGTCGTGCTGATTGGGTTATATGGAGCTGGTTAAGCTACCAGTCTACGAGAAAGAGAACTATTAACTCAAACCAGCCGTACTCCTCGTAAAAATTGATATTGTGTCAAATCTCATTGGGTGCCCAATTCATACGGCATTGTGCCACACCTGAACAGAAATCTTTGTAAATTGCAACGTCATATAAAATGCATAAAGTGATTTGGGTTTAAATTTTGGACATGGCGATGCTTTTTGCAGCTCACATGGCACTTACAACTTTTTAGAATAATATGAATTCATCCATTCTCCTTCAAACTCTGGGTAAATTGTAGGGTAGTCTAGTTACTTAAACCGTTTTAATGCTACTAGTCTAGGAGAAAACTAAGACTTCAAACCTGGCAAACTGTGTTTAAAAAATTAACCTTGTGTAAGGGTCGTTCAAAACATGTAAACGTCCTTGATATCAATGAACATGGTTTAACAGTGCCCAAGCATTGCAATTTAATCCCAGAAGATAGCATAATGCACTTCCAAAACCTCCTGCACAACAAATATGACTTCAACATTTGTTCTAAAAACGCTACCATGTAGTTGAGAATTAAGTTTAGAAAATAAGAAGCAGAACGCAGAGGAAACTTAGTCAGGTAATTCAGGGGGATAGTGGTAATTTACTAAGCTTTTTGCTTATATGTAGCACAAGGCCGCATGAATTGGGCACCTAATGAGAAATTCAGGGGGATAGTGTAGCAATTCAAATTTATAGTACTGCTTAAGCAACAGTAAACTGGGCAGTGTGAACGAGAACGTCATCCAGCGCAAGAGGATGGCTATTTGAAATAATTCGGTTACTGAGGACCAGAGAAAAACCAATATTCACTTTGTCTTTTTGATTCAAGTTCGAAATGGTGAATCTAGGTTTCATCTTGAGTTATTAACCTGCGGGGAAAATTCTTAAGATTAGCCAAAAAGCGAGACAAATATGTTCTGAATATGTGAAGCATTTTAAGATTTTGTTCTGGTGTCACTATTCTTAGGACCTATCTTTGGATCATCCACAAGATCTAAGTTAAAAAGGTATCAGTTGGACAATAAGACGTGTATCATACAAAATTATACAATGAATGGCGTCAACTTGATCATCAGTGGTTGAGGATTTGAGACGATATGACCAAGAATCATTTTGTGTGCTATACCTGTTCTGCTTGAATTTCGTATCCTACTTCTTCACAGTTGCATTGGAGGGATATTCCTCAGTAAGTAATAGAACCATATCATTATTGATTTATTGTGGCTAACCTTACTTTTGAAGATATCATTTTATGACAGCTAAAGCCTCTGTTTTCTCAATTTCTAGATTTTTCGCGCAAATATCACCCTTGTATGAGCCTCAACTGCACAAAAAATAAAACCGAAATGTTAATAAATGTTTTTCTTTGAATTTTAATTTATGAGTGGCAGTGTGTTGGCATAACAAAAAAGTTCAGCTATTGTTCTTCTTTCTGGATAAGGCTTACGATTTTTTAAACAGCCCTGGAATATATATATATATATATATGTATATTGTAATCCACAGACAGACTGCGTCGTTGTATCACATCTCTTCAGTGTGGCTAGACTTGTAAGACGCTTGAAGCTGGGATTGAAACCCGCCCAACTTTACGTTAGACTTAGTATCAGACCACTAGGACTACAAGCGTAGCACGTTAGTGAGGGAATTATCAGGTATTATGTAGCAACAGCAGCAGCACCATTCGTTTGTTTACATTGTTTACCTTACCGGAAACCAGAGCGTTCAATTCGTTCGAAGAGCTTTGCATTATGCAAACGGCAGCCGTAAATTCCTTCGCCAGAGTGCTCAGGCCCTATGGGGGAGCGTATATATTGTCATCCACAGACAGATTGTTTTGTTGTATCACAACTCTTCAGTGTAGCTAAATACGTAGGACGCTTGAAGCTGGGATCGAAACCCACCCAACTTTAAGTTAGACTTAGTATCAGACCGCTCGATCAACAAGCGTACCACGTTAGCTAGGGAATTATAAGGTAGTTGAGAGAGAGAGAGAGAGAGAGAGGGAAAAATTCCTAAAATTTATGAATCTGAATGTAACGTAAGAATTTTTAGCAGTAAGAGTTTTCAGACTATTGTCTTCGTCTTTATTGTTTGCTTTTTCCCAACGTTTCGGCCGCTGTATCCTCCGGCCTTCCTTAGGTGTCCGCTGTTTAGCTGGGCATAGAAATGATTCAACCTGGGAAATCATTTTTAAAGTTTGACTGATTTTAAAGGATTTCCCAGATTGAATCAGTTCCATGCCCAGATAAACAGGAAGGCAAGAGGACACATTGGCTGAAACGTTGTGAAAAAAATTATAAAGATGAAGACAATAGCCCGAAAACTCTTACTGATAAAAATCATCGAGCTTCGTCTCAGAAATTTTGACAACTAGTAACGTAAGAATTTTATTTTGTTACTTTCTCTGAACCTAGATTCACCATCTTGATATTAAGGACTGCTGTAGAAAAGAATCCTGTAAGAGCACTCTGTATATTGAAAATTAGATACATAGCTAGCTATCTATCTAGCTAGCTAGATTTCAATTTACAAGCAAACACATGAACACACGTATATATATATATATATATATATATATATATGAAACAAACTGATTACACAATAGCATACTGGGAAAATATGTTGTGTTTGTGACATAAGACATTACGAGACTTTGAGTAAATAGATGTAAACGTCCATTTTACATTATATTATAAAGACAATGTTCTCATAGACATTCATTTATTTCCAGCAACTACTTCACTAGTTGTAACTATATACACTACATAACTTTATTTTAAGTCGACTCGTTTTACATAGCTTGAACATTTTTTTCTTCTTTTCTATCACTAAAGCTTTCTCTGCTGAAATCTTATTTTTCCTCTGCGTTATATTGCGCTCTTTCATTCTTTTTGAAAAAAAAATGTATCATTCTAAATTATTTTACTCTGAGATCCTTCCTTAAAATTATGTACTGAATTTTTTTCATGGAATTCATAAAGAAAAATCTCGTACATATTAAATATCTATGGAAAAGTAGTAATAGCATTAGTACACACACACATACACATTTTTACATGTGTATATGTTTGCAGTAATGGTATATATATATATATATATATATATATATATATATATATATATATATATTATATAAGTGTGTGTGTGTGTGTATGTGTTAGCTGACAGTATTATTTCTTGATGTACATTGATATATATTTAATGATTACGGAATCGTGCTTCATGTGTTTTATATATATATATATATATATGAAATAGCCATTTAAAATCATTTGGAAACAATTGATATTGCTTTTGTGGAGTGATATTCTGGTATTAAGAGCTTGCTTTGATTCAAGTATACTACTTTATATTAGTTATATTTGATTATGTAGACATCGACACACGGCTAATGAAAGCATAGACAGCTATCGATAGGCTCTCGATCATATAGAAATCAGACCTGACCGATAAAATGAAACGCAGTTTCTTCCAGGCAGCGGTCGTATCGATACTGATGTATGGATGCACCACTTGGACGCTATCTAAACGGCTGGAGAAGAAGCTAGACGGCAATTACACAAGAATGTTGCGAGCAATATTGAACAAGTCCTGGCGGCAACACCCCACAAGGCACCAACTATACGGCCACCTGTCTCCTATCACGAAAACTAAACAAGTTAGACGAACCAGACATGCAGGACACTGCTGAAGAAGCAAGGACGAACTCATCAGTGATTTACTCCTATGGACCCCCACATATGGCCAAGCAAAAGCAAGACGACCAGCTCGAACATACATACAGCAGCAATGTGAGCATACGGGATGTAGCCCTGAAGACCTGCCAGAAGCGATGAATGATAGGGAAAAGTGGCGAGTGTGGGCCAGGTATATCCGTGCTAACAGCATAAAATGATGATGATGATGATGTAGATTATGTTTTTTTAGTTGCACCTTAAATCTTTATTTATCACGAATTTTGTCTTGGGATTTTTAAAGATACAGGATTTTCCTTCAATAATTATTTCATAAGCTCCATATTTTTTATTCTTGCATTTACTAACTGATTGTTTTGTGTGTTTCCTGATTATAGGAGAGTTGAATATTTTAAAAAAAAAGATTTTTGGTTGTCTCTGTATTTTAATAACTTTTTCAGTGTCTCGTAATTTTGTGAGTTTGACATCGTTTTTAAGTTCTACATTATTTATTATTTCTGTGAATAGTTCTAGTTTGTTTAATTATAGGTTGAGACATATGCTAAGTTTTTTTCGCTGTTGTGTTTTTTATTTTTTTATTTCGCCCTTCTTCTAATGGATTTTTTTTCTTCTAATCTGAATCTTTTATTAATTAGTTTTGTTAGGCATTAAAAATCAGTGGGTTTTTTTATTTTTCATTTTTTGGATTGCCTCTTTGACAATTTCTCATAGGGATAAACTTATCTTTAAATCATTCATAAACCTATCATTTCATCTAAAGTTTGTATCGTAAACATCACTCTTTCCGCTGTAAATTTCACATTGTTTGCACTTTTTAAACAACAAACATTTGATGAGTGACCTTTCTTCAAGCCTGGAGCTCTGATATTTGGCGGGGGGAAGATTTGATAGAAACTAACAGACATTGGGATAGTGGTTAGAGTAGCCCGGGAGACTTGGGTTCAATCCCAGGTCGACTCATACCAAAGACTCAAAAAATGGTCGTTGATGCCTCCTTGCTTAACACTTGGCATTATAAGATATGAATCAAGGATAAATTAGAGCCATCAAGTGAAATGAGTAATGTCCTCTGTGTATCTTGGTGTGGTAGCCATTGAAGAGGGAGAATTTGTGTTACCCTTGACAACATATTATCCAATCAATCATTTCCTATTTTTATAGTGTGAATGTTGCCAAGGCCTACTAAAAATAGTTTCTAAATTTTTTAATTCAATGAATACTGCACTTTGTTCATGAGAGGGTACAGTTTGATACTAAATCTATTGGCGGACATATGATTTTTTTATTAGGTGATCAGCGCTTAAAGACCCGTATGTATTATTTAGAACATCTGTGGGGAAGTTGTTAAAATTGCAAATTTTAGTAAGTACATGATGCTTGTGAACTTATATCTGTGTAATGCAATCCTTAACTACAACTAAACATGTAATAATAGAAATTTTATGGAGAGGAATATTGTCGGCTAAGTAGAAAATACTAATCTTGTATTTTCTGAAAAACACACTCCGTTGGACGCCTCTTGTAATTCGCTGAGTGAACCTATCGCTAATATTACCGAGCCAAAGAAGGTGTAGATCAACTGGGCATTATCGAGCAGAGACTGTTTTAATTTTATTAAAATTAGTGATTTTGATATTTAAAACAGATTCTACTCGATCAAATGGGAAACTGTTGTATAGCCATGACCAACTATACAAACACATAATACATATACATCTACATATGCATGCACAATCATAACGACGACACAATAGAGACGAGTGACACAGTTCTTAAGAAAAAATACACCTCTCACTTTATTTGAAAGGTTTTTGCGTGAGAGGGAGTTCGAGACCGAACAGAACTGCAAAATATTGACCCCCACTCTATTGGCCATGGCCGCGTTTCTTTCCCATTCTCCTGGGCTGCTCAACCGGGGACCTGGAGGTCCAGCCTCTCTGGGACATGTTCTCATTCCAGCATCTTCTCTCCAACTGGTCTGGTCTCCAAACTGGTCTGATCTCCAAAACTGCAATTGGACAATCGGGGGACTGAGGGCCCACTCTGCTAGGTGCTGGCTTTCTCTACCGTATCTTGACTCCAACTGGTCTGGTCTCCAAACTAACTGACTTCCTGTCTTCACCGAGTTATATAATAGTTCAACAGCAACCTTGGTGTGGGTGTCAATTTTGCACTCATTCAACCTGTCCACGGTCAAGGTTATAATATCCTGATCGACCGGATGCACCTGTTATTTACATAAGCAAATTTCCTATTTTGACAGCCCGGCCGGGTCGGAGGTCAATATATAACAAAACAATGTACTCAGTCTAATGGAAAATTATTTGGTCAAATCAATTTGCTCTCTGTAAACAAACAGAATGTTTATTTGGATAATATAGTTTCTCTTAAACCCACTCTACGTACCCCATTTGTCTATTATCATTCTTGATTCCGTTTCGTCTCATTCTCCAACTCGATAATTACTCTGAAGAGTGACGTGCAAAACAGGTTAGCTAGTATTTTCATTAGTTATTTATTAATTTTAACCATGATTACTATAAATATGGACTTTTTGTAGCTATCATTAAATTTTGTACCACTAAAAAAAAGGGTTTATATATATATATATATATATATATATGAAGTGGTCGAATGATTATTAATTTCTGGTTAATTTAAAAGTTTATCATTAAAAATTTAAATAAGGATACATGAACAGCTGATTAATTTCTCTGATAACGAGATGAAGTCAAGATTATCAGACAGCTAACTAAACAGCATACCACAATATTTTTGATTACCAGTTTGTTTGTTTGTTTGTTTTTTGTAGGGGGAATGAAGTATTGTACAAGTGAAACATTCTACTAAATGATCATGCCATATCATTTTGTTTGATAAACTGTAAATTAGTCTCATCAGTGAGACTTGAAGAAGGATAGAATATGAAAAGAAACAGAAATTTTCTTAATAGCTGAAAAATATAAAGACATTTAAAAAAAATTGGACAAAATCAAAAGTTGGTAATACACAGAGACGTCGTAATTGTATGCTTCGAAGTGATCATATTGAAACGGTTAATAACCTAATCATATTTACCCAACCCCTCAGGCAGGATATGACACAAGGTCAATTTTAATTCAGGTTTGAATTCAGAGTTGTCCTTTTCCTAGAAGGGTTGCCTCCCCACGACTGAAGAAACTAGTATGTCCTACTATTTACACATAGCTGGAGGGAGAATATTTGGATTCATACCTCTCCCAAGTGTATTAGTGCTATGTGAAATGCAATCAGTCAGGTCAAGGATTTGAACTCGTGTCGCCGTGTCCATATCCTGTGACGGTAACCATTACACCACGGGCACCTAATCACCTAATAAGCATTTAAGGAATACCAAAATAGACAGAGCTGTGTCGAATGCTTGTCCCTTGCTGATTGGGACTGAAATTAAACAAATATTGTTTGTACAAACCGGATCCTCTCCAAGAATGTGTTGTATACTTTTACCATATCATAATTACACCAATCCAACGGTACATAAAATACATTTAGAAATGCAAATCCACAGGTGGACTCTGTCGTTTCAGTTATGAACGGGTTTAATAACTTCTTGTCTTTGGTTCTACGACACAAAGAGAGAGACATAATTCTTTAACGTCTTTCGTAATCATACTATGCTAATCACACCCTCAACGTTCGACCCATCATGTAGTGTTTTAGATCTCAATTCATCTCCGCCGCAATGGTAGTAAACTCAAATCTCTGCCATTGGGACAGAGAACTCAACTATCTGCCTCTATGATCAAATGGAAACTTTCAACTGATTCTTTTGCAAAATCCTCAAATTCTCAGGACCATCATTTCCGGACATGATGTCATTCACAAGCCAGCCCCATTTCCTGTCTAGGGGTTTATTATTTCAACTTGTGCGTAAACTGCACCAATTGACTATGCACCTGGGCTCTTAACCCGAATTGTTCAAAGCCCAACCAAACTGAATGATAAAATATAATTAACGAAAAATGATTAATATAAAAACAAATCAATCCTTAATTATATAACAAAAGTATGTCGCTTAAAATTCTCTGGGACTTTGAGATACGAATAGAACATTAAAGCTGAAGAGATAAGGGAAATAAAATTAAAAATCATCATATAGTGGGAGATGCTTTTCCAGTGGACAATAAAGGGAAGATTAAAAAAAAAACGGAAGGAGAGAAAAGTACGTGGATCTTACTAGAGTGCTAAAAAATAGTGGAACATTGAGGTGACTGTGATAACAATTGTAGTTGAAGCACTTGGAACTGTCTGCAAAGGCCATGGGAAGACACGGTTGGAAGTCGAGCACATGAGAAGAAAAAGCTTACAGAAATCAGATAGAATTCTTAGAAGAGTCTGGGAGACCAGAAGTAAGTTGTAATCACTCAGATTTCAGTGAAAACTCGAACTGATTTTCCTGACTCTCCCACCATTCGTCCATCATCCATCATTTCCGGTAGGTCTTCTAGACTACATCCTGTGTCTGTACATAGTTGAGATATAAAAGTTCTAGTTGGTCTCCAAACATTTGCTTGTCCGTTTGAATGACATGAGAACCTCGCTGATGAGTTCGTCCTTAATTTCCTCACTATGTCTCGCGTGTCTTGTTTGTTTAACTTGGATGATTTTAGAGATAGAAGTTTGGTAGCCATACATCAGCTGTTTTGTGGAATGTTGCTTCCAGGATTTGTTCAATATGGCTCGTAGCTTTATTGTGCAATTCCCGTCTAGTTATTTCTGTATATAATTAGTAAGCATCCATGTAGTTCATCCATTTAGAAGAATTAATAGGACCGCTGCTTACAAAAATGCGTTTTATTTTATCGGATTAGTCAGATTTCCATATGATCGATGACCTAACAAAAGCTGTCTATGCTTTCGGTAGTCGTATATTGAAGTCATTTTCAGTAGATGAGGCGCTACTTCCGAGGTGGGTGAACTTGTCCTCTGCTTTCAAAGAACCACCATTTAGTGCGGAAATATCTCCTTTTTAATTAAAACACATGTATTCTGCTTTTTCTGCATTCACTTAGAAGCCAATACCATTCGATGCCTGCTCCAGAATATTCGGCTTGGGTTGGTGTATTTTTAACAAGTGTTATGTCATCGGCGTCCGTAATAGTTTCTTCGGGGTATCGTCAGCTTCTTTTTTTTTTTCACTGTACATCCCTTTTTATAATAGATCTATTGACATTCGAAGTACGTAGTCTAGGCAGATTATGAACAGTTATGGCGCTAATGTATCCCACGGCAGAACACCATCAACAATGTAAAAGAAGTTAGTGTCTCTATCCGGTGAGGGAACTTCTACTTTTGTGTTATTATAGAGCATCATTATGACGATGACAGTTTCTTTGGGGAGATCATTCGCTACAAGTATTTGTTGCCTCTTCTCTCTGTGTATTGATTCAAATGTTTTGTAGAAATCTACAAATTAGAGTGTCTCCTCGAGATTTCTTTTAACGAACTCCTTCTAACATTCGATAGATTGCCAGAATCTGAACAGTTGTGGTTCAGTTTATCCAAAAACCATTTTGATTTTCCCGAAGAATTTTCTCAATTTCTGGATCGATGCAGTTGAATAGCAGAGAATTATTCATCTTAACCGCTATGGAAGTAAGGGTTAAGCCTCGGTAGTTTTTGGCAACTCCGAGGTTAACTTTCTCGCGAAAAAGGAAGATGCGGCCTTTTGTTCATCCCTCTATTGTGTTCTGGTTATATACGGTGTTGCATTATCGAAACAGTAGGTCATCGAATGTCCATGTCTTCCATGCTTCTGGTGGTATTTCATCAAGCCCGTCAGCTTTTCTATTTTAATTTTTTTTAGTACTAGGTCGATTTTTCTTGAATAAACTGTCCTAGTTTGGTGTCTAGTTGTTTATTGATAATTCAATATCTATTAAATTACCAAGAAGAAAAGAACTTTTCATGAAATGGATTTAGCCGTTCTTGCGGACCACATAGTGAAAATCTTAGAGTGCGAAAAACTAGAGAAAAACCTTGATCTTAACTGAAAGCTGAAAAAATGGGTAACAGGGAAATAACTGAGATTTTAAATATAGTTAGGAACGGTTCCAAAAGTCCTAGAAAAACGGGAAGAATGTAAACCACCAAGACAATAGCACTGATAAGATAAGAATACTTTGAATAGAAATATTTAAAGAGTCTTGAGGACCTGACAAGACTTTTATTTTCTTAGACTTCAGTGAAAAGCAATAGCTAAACTGTTGTAGAAAAACATGGTTTGGTTTGGTTTCTTTGTTTAAAGACATATCAACCATTGTAGGTTATTTAATGCCAAAGCCATTTTCCTAGAAGAACAGTTGTAGTACTATTTAACCCATAGCTGGGAGGATAAGGGCATTCATACTCTTCCCAAGGGTATTTACCCGAAAGTGAACGTAATAGAGCGGCTGGAGTTCGAACGCGCTTACTACGATTCAGCAGTCCATTGCTTTAACCATTACACCACGAGGACACCCCACCAGAAAATCATGAAATTTTGATTAACGGATCACCTTATAGAAGCCAGACGACCAGGCCTACTGTTAATTAACAAGAAAATAAGAACTTGATTTTACCTTTCAGACCAGAGAGTGAAAATAAAAGAAAGCGAAACGATTGACAAAGAAATAAAAAAAGTTGAGAAATATTAAGGTTACGGATATTCTTAGTGTAGTTTGTGCACTTGGAATGTTTCCCAATAGCTTCAAAAATACCTGACAGATTTAGAAATCAGCGGAAGAATCCAAACCTCGGCATTTTTGAGATAGGCCAGAATTCTCAGAAGAATCCCAGAGACCTGAAGAGAATTGCCATTCGTACTCTGATAAAAGATTACCATCTAAAGCTAGTGTGAAAAATTAGACGAAGAAGAAGAAGAAGAAGAAGAAGAAGAAGAAGAAGAAGAAGAAGAAGAAGAAGAAGAAGAAGAAGAAGAATTGACCCCCAAGTGACAATAAAAGTAAACAATGTTATAGACGTGACTGGATCTTGCAAGCAAGTTGAAAACGCTGTGGCATATAGTGACAGTTGTAGCAGTAGTAGTTCCTGTCCTTGAACCAGTATTCAAAGGAGCGTGAAAAATAAATTAATGCAACTAGATATGAATCGAGACCATTGAGGATACTACACTGTTTAATACCACTAAGAATACTTAGAAGAGTCTTGGAAAAATCGAGGAGACTCGCGGTTATTTAAACATCGGTAGAAAATCTCCAGTTAAAATGGTGTGAAAATCTCGAAAGGTTGATAATAATAATAATAATAATAACAACAACAACAACAACAAACCTTACAACCACCCCTCGCACCGCCGGTGAACATTATTTTCAATATTTCGCCTTTATTTCATTTGATTGATTGGATCATCTTATTGATTTCTTGCCGATAGGCAATCATATTTCAATAGAAATTTAATTAGAACCTAAGAATTAACAAGGAAAAGGCGATTGACAAACTGAAGTGTTCTCCACTCACTTCCTTACAGCCCCTAAATGTTGAAATCAAGTCAGAGTGAAAAATAGTTGCTAGTTCTTAGACGAAGCCAACACTTATCTCCCCTCTCTTCTCATGATGTTCAAGAGTCTAAGCCTAGGAGAAGGGAAGACGAAAAGATAAACGTACTAAATGATGAGAAAAGTTTTTCTGAAATTGCGTTGCCTAACCGCAGGTGCTATTGATATTTCTGTATTAGTGAAATTTCCCTGAAGATGGTAATTCTGTGTCTTCTTTTCAGCTCTTTAATAAAGTGTAAACAATGTTCGATCCAATTCCTACACAATTCAAGATAGTATTTGTTTGTTTGTTTGTTTGTTTGTTAGTTCAGTATTCTTTTAAAATGTATTCATTAATATTTTCACATTTCCTTATTTTATTTGCCTCACGTGTTGTGAAAATAAGAAGCGTCAATTCATTACTGACTCGTATGCGTAGCTTTTTCATTATTTCTTCATTTTCTTGAAAGCGATTGTTTATAAAGAAAATAAAGTAGCCTTTCCTAAAATATAGGGAACTGTTTGAACATTAAATATATTTCATTTACATGAGACGAAACGTATAAAGTAAGCGCTTTCAAGAACAGCATTAATAAAATTAAATACATTGAGTAGATTTTAACGAACAACTATATTTTTGAAGGAATTTTTATGAGTAAAACTACACTTACTTACCTGAAAATTCAGCAAAAGCTACGGTAAGAGAAGAATATACCACGTAACATTAGTTTTAAATAAATTCACAACTAATAGGTGTTAAATTTCTGTAGAATCAGCCTTAAAACAGACAAATTAATATGCAGATAATGGAATATATTTAAACCTTAAAGCAAAATTCGGCAAAGTTCCTAGGACATAAAAATTCTAGAAAAGATGAAAAATGAAACTGATATTATGTTTTCCAAAATTAAACTGTTTAACGTGGAATCAATAAATATAAGTTATTTTTTTTTATTTTGCATAGGATTTTAAAATTTATAATAAAAACGGATCGACCATTGCAGGTCGGAATGCCAGATGTTGCTATTACTAACAAAGGAAAAACACTTATCGGTCAGTGGCCTTCGCTTTACTCGCAGAGAAAAAAATAGAGAGGATTTGTTGTCACTGCAGATGTCGTGTTTTGATGAATATCACGAGAAGATTGATGTCGGGGAACTCAGTGTTCTGGGTTAACATTCTTATATATTCATTTGTTTATTGATTTATCTTTTAATATTATGTTTTCTGTACATTTTTTGTGCTTTGAACGAATTTTGTGTAATGGGTCCTTTTATCAATGTTGAATATAGTTGCGACTTTATTTTTACGAATGTAAGTGTTAGTCATATACTCTATTAAATAAATAAATGTCTAAACAAAAATTGTTTCTTTTAACAAGTTTTTGGACCTTAATTTGTAAGTGTACATTAAGAAACTGATAGGGAATTGTCTACAGTGATGAAAAATTGTAGACGCTGTTTTTGAAAAATGGTATGTTCAATATTAGTTGATATTGAAGTCATCGGGTGGTTCTAAAGATTAAGCATATACAATGGAGGTGCCCGTGGAGTAATGGTTATCGTTGTAGGAAATGGACACGGCGATACGAGTTCAAATCCTGGACGAGACTGATTGCATTTCACAAAGCACTAATGCCCTTGGGAAAGGTATGAATCTAATTATTCTCCCTCCAGCTATGGGTAAATAGTAGGGCAGACTAGGTTCTACAGCCTTGGTTAGGCGACTAGTCTAGGAGAAGGAAAACTCTGAATTCAAACCTGTTAAACTCCGCATAAAAAAATCGACCTTGTGTCATATCCTGCCCGAGCGGAGGGGTTAGGTAAATATCATATACAATAGGATCCTTCCACATGCTATACTTCTGTAAAAGAATTTGGCGAAATACGGATAAAAAATGAACAGATATAGGTAAACATGATGGAACCATAGAAATTAATAGTTTCAATTTACAATGCTCTCTCTCTCTCTCTCTCTCTCTCTCTCTCTCTCTCTCTCTCTCTCTCTCTCTCTCTTTCTCATTCTATCTATCTATATATATCAGTGTCGATGAGACTGAAAATATGCTGACTGTATCCTTCAACAGATGAGTAAGACCACCGTAAAGAAGGGCGTCCTGGTTAGCACATTAAACTAAATCCTAAGGAGAGGCCTCACTACTCGTTCTCTGAAGAGTTTTGAATACCTTTTTATTCATCTTACTCCTTGATCAACTGCGATACACTATGGTAATGCTTGTTAGTGTAACATCTATAGTAATTGCTTGAAAATTATGATTATTCAATAGGAATACGCAAATAGATTATCGATGTACAAACAATTGAGTTGATATGGCAGTTAACAAATAAACACACACACACACACACACACACACACACATATATATATATATATATATATAAACAAATTTTTCTGAAACGGAATTTATCTGATGTGATGGGATGAATCGTTACAGCTCTTCACGAGTCATCATAAGTTCACACACACACCCACACACACACACACACACACACACACACACAAATATATATATATATATATATATATAAACAAAATTTTCGGAAGAGGAATTTATCAGATGATATGGGATGAATCGTTACGGCTTTTCACGAGTCATCTTAAGTTCACACACACACACACACACACACACACACACACACACACACACATATATATATATATATATATCTATATATATAAACAAAATTTTCGGAAGAGGAATTTATCAGATGTTATGGGATGAATCGTTACGGCTTTTCACGAGTCATCTTAAGTTCACACACACACACACACACACACACACACACACACACACACACACACACACACACACACACACACACACATATATATATATATATATATATATATGTGTGTGTGTGTGTGTGTGTACACCTTTCGTTCTGTCTGTCTGTTGAAACTCGATCGGTACACAATTTTATGTGATTCTTCAGTGGGCAACGTTAACTTCGTTTAAAAGAAAAATATAAAAGCCATTTCATATAACTTGAGACAATCAAATTTAACTACGTGTAAATTTCATAAAAAGCAAACTCCCATTCTTGAAAAAATGGCGGGATGTTATGTTTCACCAGCATTAGCTTCACACCGAAATTACTTTCACTATAAATGAGAAGTTGTTTCTAAATTCAGTAAAATTTTGATGTACATACTGTTCAATTTTAAGAGGTTATTAATTATAAATTCAAAGAAATTGTAGTGTTTTATGTTATTCTCTATCGCTTTACACACAGTAATAGATAAATGGATAGATAGACAGATAGATGTGGCTGCCTACATGAAATGTTGAACAGCAAGTGCATGACTGCATTAAGTGCGTTATTAGACTATATCGTTTATTTTGTACAAGAGTTTAGGTTAGTGCAAGCCATTAGTCGTGTAATTTTCTGTCACTAGAAACAGTAGCGAAACTGATTAGTCTTCTACACTGCGTACTAATTAGAGTCGATAACTTTAAGTTGGTGATTATGTTTTCCAGTCGATATTCATGCGACAGTCGTAAAAAATGATACATTTCTCGAATGACAATTTGCCAGAATGGGTAAAAGCAATTCTATTGATTCTCGTTTTTTCCAGTATCTATCTATCTATCTATCAATCTATCTATCTATCTATCTATCTATCTATCTATCTGCTTATTGCAATTCATCCATCGTCCATCTCTGCAACTATCTGTACAATTCCCTATATATTTTTCTCACCTTCGCATTTTATGCTTATGAGACTGACATGAGGAAGTGAGAAAACAATTTGTTTACGGACTTATCCAATTCCACTGGACAGTAATAGTGCATTTTTTAATTCACAAAAAACTATTTTACAAGGATTTGTACTTTCAGTGTGTTATCATATATATATATATATATATATAGTAGGGTCTTCCAATAAATAAGGGAACATTGCCTAAAGAGATGGTAATATGAAACTAGGAAACACTATTTACAATTTTAGCCTTAAAAAATAAATCAATAATGATGCGTCCTTCCATGTCTCAAAATACCCTGAAAATGATTTTCTTTACAGAGCGCTGAGTTCGGAAAATTTCTTTACCGAGATTCAGTGCCAGTTCTTAGACAAAACGAATAGTTATCTCCCCTTCCCTTCTGGATTCAGACTCGTTGCAGAAAACTTATGTTTAGCTTATTTTTAAAAAATACTTTATTTTGAATAAAAGATACTTCTCCGTAAACATTACAAAATCTTTAAATTTCACTTCTCGGGTGAAAATTGATTACATTATTATTTTCAAGACTGAGACATTCTATTTGATTTGCCGATATTTTGAATAGCTTTTAAGTCAATATTTTAGTTGGATTAAGATAATTTTTGCTTTAAACCAACTTCCATTTATACAGTTCAAATATACGGAATGACATTATAAGAAGAACCTAAAAAAAGGAATATGTACTGAATGACCCTCATCTATATATATATACAAAAAGGAAGAAAGAGAGAGAGAGAGAGAAAGAGTTGTATGGATGTATGGAGTTGACCAATTATGTGGCAAGAAGGAATATTAATGACCTGTAAAAGTTCTTATTACATGGTCTTGGCTATAGTTATAGAAATGGTTAAATCTTCTGGTAACTTTTAGAAACTGTCAAGTATACTGTAGAGACGACGACGTCAGCGCATTTTCGAGATACACCTTCAGTTGTAATCGCAGGGTCCTCATTAATCTGAAAAAAGAAAAATTACCATCTCCACTGTGAGGCCAGTAGAATATGGTTCTTACTGAATAACAACTGCGGTTCATTTTGCCGACAGATTTTCTCATCGATTATAAAGTAATCAGTTACAGAACAATACATCGTCCCTTTTGATTAATTTTACACCGTCTTTTTTTTTTGTATCTTATCTTTTTCCAAACCCTTCAGTTTTTGTCACAAACTGTGGTCATTCATATATTGACATATACGTGCCTTTCCATGTGAAAATTTCCTTATTCTTCTGTGTTGACAACGTTTGTGTTAGTGTCACATTGTGATTTCGTTGTAACAGCTTTACTTTTTTCTTTTCTTTTTTTTTGTTGTTTTAGTTTTTTTTTTGGGGGGGGTATATTCCTGCCCCTCTCTCTCTCACTTCCACCCTATCTCTCTATCTCTCTCTTACTCACTCACTCACTCTTCCTATTCTTTTCTTTTTAGTCTTTGGTCTTCTTCTGATTTTTAATCTGTTCTATTTTCCTTTTGTGAAATTGTTTATGCAAAAATAAGTTATTGGAATTTTTATCAATTTATTTTTCACCAGTATTCCCTTTATTGCATATGTGCCTCACATATCACTGACCAGAAACGGATTTTTGTTAAGCAATTTCTAGATGATAAAAAAACTGAAAAAAAAAACCCAATAAAACAGCGATAAACAAATTAAAAACATCGATAATATTTAGATAGACCGTTTCCTTTTTAAATCCTTGAGTGTAGAAAACGCACAAAGATTTCTTATCATTTTGGAAATTAATTTTAATTTATTAAAGAAAATCCATCATCTAAATTGTCTTCTATGACCACAAAAACTGATAAGTCTTATTTTCACCCGAATAATTTACTCTCTAAGAAAATCACAAAAATCTGGAAATAATTCAATACTTTTTGTAAATCTAAATAAGGTTATACTTAGTCCTTTAGACTGGCTCATTGTTCTAGTGGGTAGAGTGTTCGACAATCGTCCGGGAGACGTGTGTTCAATCCCAGGTCGCGTCATGCCAAAGCCTTTAAAAATGGCAATTGATGTTGCATAGCCACATAATACATATGCAACTATACACATATACGTGCGGAAACATATTCAACACAATGAAGACAAGTGGTCACGGTTCTTTAGAAAAATATAACCTCTCACTTTAGTGAAAGGGTTGTGTGTGAGAGGTGAGTTGGAGACCGAACAGAACTGTAACACATTGACCCGCCCCAACTCTTCTGGCTATAACAGCATTTCTTTCCCGTTCTCTTGGGCTGCTAAACCAGGGGCCTGGGGGTGGGCAGGCTCTGCTGGGACATGGTTCTCATTCCAGCATCTTCTCTCCAACCTATCTGAACTTCCTGTCACACCGGGTTATATAATAATTTGACATCCACCTAGTTCTTGCGAGCGTCACATTTGCACTCAAGTCAACTCGTCGACAGTCAAGGTTATTCCCTGATATCTTTCACCGGAAGCACCTGTTATCTATAAAGGTGCATTTCTTATACAGCTCGGCCAGGGGCCAACATGTAACATTGATATCTCCTTGCTTAATACTTAGCAATATAAGGTACGTATCAAGGATAAAGTGGATCAATCGTGGGTAAGGAGTAGCGTCCCCTCTCCTACACCTCGGTGTAGTAGCTATTAAAAAGGAGCCTTCTGGTCGCCCTCGACTATGGTCACCATATTTACTTTCTTTTATACTTAGTCCTATTATTCATTTATAATCATCTTATCCTTTTAACTACCCCAGTAAATGTAACCTCGTTTGCTGAAATGATGGGAATGGTAGGTTTGAGACGATCATGCATACTTCTGCATTGCATATGTTATAGAAAAACGGTTTAAATAAAATGAAAAATAAAAGAAAAACATCGTTATGTTGCGAAAGACACAATTTCCCTTATTCCTAAAGTTATTGAGGATTTTTGCCAATGAAACATTCTAATTAAATTCTTACATGTAATTATGATTAAGAAAGTAAATGTATTCATTATATTGTGACTTTGCATGAATGATTATCCAAGGACGAGAGTCCATTTTATGCGCATGTGACGTCGTGGGCAGTCTGGCACTTGATCCTCCAAAAGAATAAGTCCCAGTCAAGACTCCTATTTCGGGTATATGGAAAACCGGCAAATAATGTGGGGGTTTATTTGGGGCTAGACTGATCTCAGACTCTGGTAAGGGGGTACCAGTTCATTTTCACATACACCACCAAGTCATTTGTCTTCTACCCCTCTCAGGTAACGGAAAAAACCGACTTCGATGTTAGAAAATATCAACAGTAGTCAAACTTCCAAAATTTTCTTTTAAATTTTTTAGGGTGGTAATAAGACGTTTAGCGAGAATTAATGAAAGCGATACGAGGCTGAAAGTGATATGTGCAAAATAAGACGACTTGATTGATAAATAACACAACCAAAAGATTTCAACCCAAGGGTTGCATTTAGAATATCACAAAGTTTTAACAGGCGACAAGTAAACAAATAATGATAAGATTTAAGAATAGTTCCTTTTTCTCTTCTCTTTTCCTTTTAAAATACCGGCAATATTAAGCCAACAGGAAGTATCAAACATAAATGTCTCTCAACAGTCCTTTTCTTCTTTCCCCTTTTTTCTTTGTTTCTTTTTTTCTTTTACTTGAGAAAATGTCTAAGTCACAAGACTGACGCATGCAACAAAGTTCATTCACTAATTTACTATTGATGAAACAGAATCCTTCCAGTTTCCTTCTTGCTTTTTGAGTACAAATACTTTCCAATATGTTGGAAGGGTAGAAGGAAAACATATTAAATTGTACTTATCTTTGACGAGTTTCAATATTCAGATTTCTTTCTCTCTTTTTACGGGCGAGTGACCTTCTCGGAGTCGGCGGAGGTCAGCGTCTTTTTCTGCTGACTTCTGTCCAAAGACTCTGTTCTACTCTTTTCACGGGAGACTTTCCCCGGGGTCGGCTGAAAATCAGCATGTCTTTCTACGCTGATTTTTGTCCAAAAAACTGAAGATTCTTTTCCTAATTTCTCTAACGGAAAAATGGCATTTTTGCTTTAAGGGTTTATAGACCAATCATTTGGCTTTTTCCTTCTCCCACTATTTCATCCGGTCACGATACCCGAGTGACCTAGATTCCTTTCTTTGTTAAACAGAATGCAGGTCATTGTGTGCGGGGAGCTGACCTCCATTCATACATCATTTTAACGGTCAGTCTTAGTGCCTGTTGATTCAAACCCAGAAGGGTAACGGAATTGACATCCTCTTCTCTCTCTGTGTTGCATACACAATATGTGTTCCAAAGACCAAGGAAATCGCCACACGTTTTATAGATGAAAATGATTAGTATATATATATATATATACGTGATGAGTGCATAAATGATAGAATAATACACAATTCTACAAATTCAATAAATTTCATTTCTCTAACTTAAGTGAAAGGTGCGTTGAAAGAAAACAAAATCAATTTACTTTCTTCCTGTATAGAAAAGGTAATATTAGAGTGTTAGATTGCCCCAGTAAGATAATTCCCAAAAAATGACGTTAATAGCTGTATCCATGGTTTCATTATGATATAATATGTTTTTATTGTCTTGAAGATATGTGTGAGTGTATGTGATCATGAATACTCAAAGTATATTAATACGGTTATATGTATGTGTAATTCTAACTTGATAATCAACAATAGGGGATGTTGTGTCAACATTAGCAGCTTACATAAACAGTCAAAATATTTTTGACAAGTAAAAATAATTTAGTGATGTTGTAAATAAATTCAATCTGAAAAGGATTGAATGATAAAAATAATAATTATAATTAAAAATAGTGAGTAGCAAGGCGACATACTTCAGATACATGATAAAGTGTGCAATTTTATTGCTTATTCCATAAATTTAGATTGGATCCAAAGTGGATTAAAAAAGTAATCTAATCGGTCTATCATACCAATTCATTAAAAAATATATTCTTAATAATCTCGAAAGGAAATGATTACTTAGATCATAATGGGTTTTGATCTTTTATATTTTGCGAGGCAATTCATACATTATCCTCTGCGATCTCAGGGGGTGTCCTCGTTTTGTAATGGTTAAAACGATGGACTGCGGAATCGTAGTACGCGAGTTCGTACTCCAGTCGATCTATTACGTTCACTTTCGGGCAAATACCCTTAAGAAATGTATGAACCCCCTTATCCTCCCAGCTATGGGTTAAATAGTACCACTACCGTTCTTCTAGGAGAATAGCTTTGGTATTAAAAAACCTACAAAGGTTGATATGCCTTTAAACAAAGAAACCAAACCAAACCAAATTAATACCCTTGGGAAAGGTATGAAGCCCCTTATCCTCCCAGCTATGGGTTAAATAGTACCATTACCGTTCTTCTAGGAGAATGGCTTTGGCATTAAATAACCTACAAAGGTTGATATGCCTTTAAACAAAGAAACTAAACCAAAGCAAACCATCTGCCATGTCATGTATGTGTTTACATAACCCTCTGCTACAGGCGTGATGTTATGCCAATTATTTTTAAGCGGAGAACAATTGGTTTGAATCCAAATTTTTCCTCGTTCAAGCCATTTTGCAGTCTACTCTACTATCTATAGATATCAAGTGGGAAAAGGAATGGATTCATGCCTTTTTAAAAAAGCATTAACTTGAAGTGAAGCGCAAATGATTCCGTCTGGAATTCGAACAGCATTCTGGTGAGGATTTAGTAAGACTGTCTTCTTCTGAATGTTAAATGTTTATTTTAAACAAAAGCACCCTACAATTTATGTAATATGTACACGTCTAAAAATATACGACCAAAATACGAACACGTGAAATAGACATATTCATACAGAAACGGAAAACGTTCACAAATGTTCATAAACATATAGGAATCTGAAAAACACGAAACACTTACGACTCTCTCCATCCAGGTAAGAAACTTTTATTTACCTTTTTTAGTGTAAGGTTTTTCGACATGAGGAGAGAGAGACACAATTTCTTTCTATGCTGACTTTTCCATCTGGTCCCACCACGTGCGGCCCCCTGCCGCAAACTACTGGTCTGGCCTTGGCGAGCTCTGAAATTCAACTTCCTTCCTCTGGCGTCGAATCTTAACTGCTTTTTTTTCAAATCCCCAAATCCTCAGCCCGTCGCTTCCGAACATGACGTCATTCACATCCCCAGTCCCATTTGCTATCTGGGCTTTTTATTGTGACATCTGTGATGCACGTGAACACCTGCACTCAATGTGTGCACCAAACTAACCCATTCACTAAGCTGAAAGGTTCTCAGTCTAACTAAACCGAAAGGCAAGATATATAAAACGAAAAATGATTATACAAAAAAATCCCTTCGCAATTAAATAACATTTAAAATAGTGCGTTGATCGACAGAATCGTTGTTCTGAAAACATAAAGATAAATAAAATCTTCTGTGTTATAAAGATGAATGACATAATACTAGTCGCTTTGTAAATCTTATTGTTTGAAAAATTATATATATATATATATATGTGTGTGTGTGTGTGTGTGTGTGTGTGTGTGTGTGTGTGTTTATATATCTATATCAGTCGCAGAAGTGTTCATTTATACTTTAGCTTTATAGATTTCAGTTAACACATAATATTTTATTTTAAAAAATACAGAGTTGGGTAATCGTATTAGTGGAAATTCTGAGTCGGAGCAGAGAAAATGAGAGACAACAGACAGGAGTTGTGATCAGAGACACAAAGACTCGCAGTTAGGTCCAGAATTTGGAGCCTGACAAAACAGATGAAAGTAGATAGAAGTTTCCTATGTAATTCTGTGTGTTCACCTATGTAATTTCCTGTCCCTGAAATATTATTTTAGCCGGATATTTGTGGAAGATATTTTTTCATCGCAGACAGCAAGAGTAACTATCAATTAAAAAAAAAAAATACAATTTTTTTATAAACAATGTTTATTTTGCATTCAATGATCCTAATTAAACATTATCCCAAAGATTTACAAAATAAAGTAGTTTCTCGAAAAGATATGCAGATGCAATTTATAATTTATATTTTCATATTAATTTATGAATATAATATTTTTACACATAAAATAGTTATATTTTAAATTCATTTTAATAAGAAATATATCGAGTTAAAGATATTTTCTGGGATGGAATTGCGAGTCTACAATATTTATAAGTGATCTAAAAATATTAATCTTACAAACACAGCTTGAGGAGGTACGCGTAAACCTAATTAGTAATGTTATTCTAAATATTACTAATACTTTCTGACAAAAAATAATTCATTTTTTTTTCTTTTGAAGTTTGACATCTTAAATTCACCACGGTAAGTTCCGTGTTGAAGCAAGATGGCGTCCTAATATTTTCAACTTCAATTCTAGCGAAGACACCAATGACTGCTATTGAATGAGAAACACTAAAACTCAACACGGCTCAAACGTTAAGATCTCTTTTGTTTTATCCTTCCGTTCATTTTCTGAGAGCGTTTAAATATGTTAAAAGGATAACGGCCTCAACGCACGGGGTATATTCTTCTTTCTAGTAGGAACCAGCAATTCTCCTCTCTCTGAGTGTTTCCCGTCTATACTATCGTTAATCTCCATGTGTCTCCAGTCACGGAAATAAAGAAGCGAATTAAGAAAACCATTTTCTTTTATTGGGATTCAAAGAACACCTCACTCTTACTCTCCCTTGCGTGGGAGGCATTGTCTGACCAGTTCCTATTAACATTTCGGTGGCTAATCGAGTCAGGTACTATTTACCAACCACTCCGCTCAGGCAGGATATGACACAAGGTCAATTTTTAAGCGGAGTTTAACAGGTTTTGAATTCAGAGTTTTCCTTCTCCTAGACTTGTTGCCTCCCCAAGGTTGAAGAACCTAGTCCGTCCTACTATTTACCCATAGCTGGAGGGAGAATAAGGGGGTTCATACCTTTCCCAAGGGTATTTGCCCGAAAGTGAACGTAATAGTGCGACTGGAGTACGAACTCGCATACTACGATTCCGCAGCTCATCGCTTTAACCATTACACCATGAGGTGACTTCAAGAAGTTCTTGTTGACTGATATTTTCAGTCTGGTGTGCGGGATCTACAGTATCCCGTTACAAATAGTCTTGCCGGATTAGATTTTAAATGGTGTAAACTACTCTCTTCCATTTACTGAATTTTTTTGTATACGAGGTACATAGGATAAGTTTCCAGACTTGTTTCGTATGGGCACTTTTATTTAAAGTACACACATGAATCTCAAGTCCACTTCGAAGTAATCTCCTCCGACTGCGATAAACTTGTTGTACCGTTCCAACAACTTCTGGAAGGCCCCATGGAAAACGATAAGTTTCCAGACTTTTTTCGTATGGGCATTTGAAACTGTCATAGACTCTTTAAAATTCAGTATGTTATTGGTATACATCTTATGAGATGAATGACCAATTTTTATGATTTCAGGTTGAAATGTACAGCTACGGCAGGATTTGGAATAGACCCTAATAAACCCTGATTGTCACTGCTGGTGAATTTCAAAAATGCAATCTGACACTTTAGAAGAACGATATGCAATAAAATTATGTTTTAAACTTGGTAAATAAATGCCACAGAAACGTATAGAATGCTTCTGATTGCTTTTGGAGCATCTTGCATGAATTAGTTTTTGAGTGGCTAGCATTCTTCAAATCAGGTCAGTGGCATTTCCATCAGGACAATATACCAGTCCCCAATTCCATCCTTGTCATAGGCTATTTGACCAAGATGGGTATCAACACAGTTCCTCAGCCTCCCTATATACAAGACCTTAGTCCCTGTCACTTTTGGTTTTTCCCTAAGCTCAGATGCTGTCGTTATGTGACAATTGAGGTGTTGAAAGAAGCCATGACGAAGGTCATTGAAACGCTCACACAAATGACTTCCATGGAGCCTTCCAGAAGTTGTTGGAACGGTACAACGTGTGCATTGCAGCCGGAGGAGATTAGTTCGAAGGGGACGAGAGTTTCATGTGTGTACTATCAATAAAATATATATATATTTATAACAATTTTATATATATATGTATGCATATATATATATATATATATATATAAAAGTTGAGGGCAACCCGAAAGGTCCCTTTTCAATAACTAATACACTGAGATGTATGGGAGTGTGCGACTCCTTTCAATAGATTGTCTCACTTACCCATGATCCACCTTATAATGTAGTATTTTTTGTGTCTTTGGTATAACTCAACCTCGGATTTAACCCTAGTTTCCTTGGTAATTGGCGAACACTCTAATACCCTTTCTCTCTCCCCCTCTCTTTCTTACACACACTCTCTCTATATATCTATATCTATATATAAAGATTTAGCAGTTTATAAAGGACAAACTAACTCTTACTAATTAGATTCGACACGATCTATTTTCCTATGAAATATTCTAAAAGTAAACTCCGTGGCAGGTGACGCTTTCGATATTAATGAGTTTTGCACACGGTTTTAAACAGGTAATAAATATCTCTTCTTTTCTCTCTCTCTCTCTCTCTATATATATATATATATATATATATATATATATATATATATATATATATATTTATATATATATATATATATATATATATATATATATATATATATCCTATTATTATTAATGCTCGTTATGATATGTTGTGTGCATGCAGCTTGCAATCAACGGATGGATATTTATCACTTGCCTGTGTAAACAGCAGTTCACTTGAGAACTCAGTATAATTATCAAAAATGACTATTTATTACGAAACTTTGGAAACTTATTGGTGGGCAAAATAACTTTTTATTTCTATTTAAACTCTTCAAGCTTTTGTTTCTCTGCTCGTATGATGGATTATTAATTTTGTTGTGTTTTAAGGGTTAATAATTTTTTGTTCTTTCTCGAACACTCTACCTTCGGTTTTACGTTTCACGAAATATTACCTATCATAAGACGCTTAATATGTCGTCTTTTTCTTGAAAAAAAGACCAGGTGAATAGTGTGTCCGGTATATTCATCCCAGTAAGATAATCCTGTTTGAACTTCATCGTAAAGTAAATTAATAATGTGGTATATTCATTGAATCGTAAACGTATCGCAGGTAAATTTGGTAATTTCAGAATTTAATTATGGGTAATAAGTATTTGATGAAAAAAACAAAATGTTCAGGAAACTACATTGCAAGAGTTATAAATTTGATGCGATGAATTTATCTGCGATAAATTTTACATACGATGAATTTGGTAACGATGAATTTACTGATGATGAATTTACCAACAATCATTGAATAATAAAGAGAAATTAGTGGTAAACAAGATAAAAAATTATCTTTCTGGCTTCGTTTTTTTTTTTTTTTGTGGCTTAGATGTTTGAAATCGTATGAATGAACTAAATATTCTAAACATGTCTGAAGCACATTCTTTGTACAGAAGTCTTACGGAAGGAAGCGTGTATATAAAGTCCAAGGGCTGACCAAGATATTCTCATAGAATGTGACCAAACGAGGTTTATTTCTCAAGGTAGTCCCAGTTATGGTCCACACACTTATTCTATAGGCGTGTCAGTTCTTGAATTCCACTGGCCCAAAAAGTCAGCAATAGTAGATATAAGGTTATTTTATGAACTTTTTAGGCTTTAAATCTTTCAGTCCACCCTCGTCAATATACTTAACGTATGTAAATCAGTATCTCATTTTCTAAGGGACACTTCTGTATATATAACATGTAACGATCAGAAGAAATAAATGTTTTGTACTGTAATGAATTATAAAAAAAAAAAAAATAATCGCAACAAAAACTAAAAATAAGCAAATATCAAGGAAAATACAGAAAAATAAAGAAAAATATAAGCTTTAGAGACGGAAAATAAATGTCTAATTAAAAATGATAAAATACAAATCAAAATTTAAATGAAAGAACAACCTTTGATCTTCTAAGAGGTAATTAGTCTTTGTCAGCAGGCAAGTGTTAAAGCATTGTATTAACGGCTATTACAAGCTGAACTTCTCATTAAATGTTAGAATAGCTTCAGTCTTTAGACTATTGTAAATGTCAAGGAGAAATCAGTTCCAAAAGCGATTGGATTTTTCTTTTTTGGTTTCTTTCATTTTAAGTCAGGAGTTGTGGTGGAAAAGTAAACTATGAGAATCATCGATAACAAAGGTCGAACAGTTGAAAGAATTTGTCTATAATTCCCTGGTAAATATACCAAGAAATGTTTTAGGTAGTTAAAAAACAAGTTATATAACTAATTGTGATCTGAAGAAAAATGTTTGAATTTCAAAAAGAAGTTGAACATTGTCTTTTTTTCTAATGTGAGTATTTTTTGTAGCCCCCGCCCGCTATATATATATATATATATATATATATATATATGGTGCAGAAACAAAATGTAGAATATATATTCAAACTTTATGGGGACTGATTAGACCAATTTTTAAAACAAAAATCGCGGCAAAACTAAATTTTCATGATTAGATCTATTATTCAAAAACTTTTTTTTATTAAAATTCAGCTCAATATGAATAAACAAGACAAAGAATCTATGATTTGCATAATTTCGAAATCGAGCCAAAATTTCTCTGTCAACTGTATACAAAACAAAGAAAATTTTTTATCTGAAAGAGAGTATTTTAAGAAAACTGAAAATGGGGGATTGAACAAAAACCGATCAGAAGGCTTTTTTAACTTCTCTCGCCATGGCGATTTAGAAGGACCCAATAGAATCATAAGAAAGTATGCGAATGAATTGGAAGTCAACGAAAAATCTGTGAAGACAGCAATTAAACAAGATTTAAACCCAGACGTAAACCTCTTGAATACACTATATGAGGTGTTTTAGAAAACAAAACAAATGCAATTTCCCATCCCAATATTGGTTCACTTTAGACTGGTGTTGAGGAGGAATGGAATAAAATTTCTGAAGAATTTATTTTGAAAGCCTGCAATTCCTTTCGAAGGTGTATTGATACGATAATTGAAAGAATAGTTGTCATATTGTTGTTTTATTGTTTTATTACAGTAGTTTT
Source organism: Sepioteuthis lessoniana (assembly GCA_963585895.1). Lineage (NCBI taxonomy): Eukaryota > Metazoa > Mollusca > Cephalopoda > Myopsida > Loliginidae > Sepioteuthis > Sepioteuthis lessoniana. The sequence continues at coordinate 78,145,908 of OY757931.1, read as the reverse complement.
TCATCGAAAGAAGTGGAGGAAAAATCAGACTTGTAAGAAAAAATCACGTTTTAGTTATATTGTATATGATAATACAAACTATTATTCTAACCCCCTTATTAATTTCATTATGTAAGTATTATCACAAATAACTATATATATATATATATATATATATATATATATATATATATATATATATATAGTTATTTGTGATAATACTTACATAATGAAATTAATAAGGGGGTTAGAATAATAGTTTGCATTATCATATACAATGATGATTATAATTGAAGGACAAAGTGTTGTCATTATAAATTTAAGGAAATAGATGGTGGATTTGGGAGATGTGGGTAATAGTTGGTGGGGTTGTGATGGCTATTTTAAATAATTATCTGGATTGTGTTAACGTAGTATGACTAATACGTTATTGTAGTAAAAGATTAAGAGTACGTGGAAGATAATGACCTGCACATGCAGAAATAGATAAATAATTATTTCCTAACAATAAAGTTGCAAAATAAGATACACCGACGACCAACATCTGGTAAAAACAACTCGCTGCGTGAGTACTTTCAAATACACATGCACTCTATACCACTCACACATACACACACACAATAATACACAACTACAACCCACATAAATACACATATGCATACATTCACACGTAAAGTTTCCTACAAAATCCCAACGGTTTTTGACCGTATTTTTTAATTTTCAAAACATTTCATTTTGTTACCTGCCAGATGATTGTTGTTTTGTGAAAACTCTATGAAAACCACGGGTCGCAGACTAAATTAAAGTAGGAATCGTATTGAAGTAGGGATCGTAAGCCACCCAACTTTGCGTTACACTTAGTATCTTACCACTCAGCCAGCAGACGATATACATCAAGTCTCGAATTATTAGGAATTATGTAGTAGCTTTCGTTTGTTTATTTATAATGTGCCTTATCGGATACCAGAGTGCTCAATTCATTGGTAGAACTTTGCATTACATTAGTGGCAGCTGTTTATTCCTTATATATATATATATATATATATATATATATATATATATATATATATATATATATATATATATATATGTGTGTGTGTGTGTGTGTGTGTGTGTGTGTGTGTGTGTGTGTGTTGAAATGATAGAATGTTGTGAATTGTACAGTATGATAGAAATATATGGAAAGTTGGATGCATCAAACACCCCACTATGACCCACTATCTCCAGTATCGGCAGTGCCACACACAAAATTGCCCGCGCTTTAGCTTAATACCAATATACCTTAGTCGGCACAATTAACCCCCACTCACATGTTAAAAAATCCGGAGACTTGTAAAATCAAGGACATGAATATGTAAAATATGAACTATAAACAGTTTAGACATAGCTTCTCTCTATACAATTTTATATATATATACATATATATATAGTCATCCACAGACAGATCTGTTTCGTTCTATATATATATATATATATATATATATATATATATATATACTGTATTCACTTTGATTGTATTTCCAAATTACTCAAGTGTGGAATTGGACACGGTGACACGAGTTCAAATCCTGGAATGATTGCATTTCACATAGCACTAATACCCTTGGGAAAGTTATGAATCCAATTATTCTCCTTCCAGCTATGGGTAAATAGTAGGGCAGACTAGGTTCTTCAGCCTTGGTGAGGCAACTAGTCTAGGATAAGGAAAACTCTTGGTGAGGCAACTAGTCTAGGATAAGGAAAACTCTGAATTCAAACCTGTTAAACTCCGCTTTAAAAAATGACCTTGTGTCATATCCTGCCCGAGTGGAGGGGTTGGGTAAATATGATAAATAATCACATTTTGTGCATGTTTTTTATTGCCTTTTCTCATCGAATATATATATATATATATATATATATATATATATATATATATATATATATATATTGTTCTGTAGTTACAGAGTCAGTAAAACCGATATACTCACGTGAAAATATAATTATTTTTTTTATTATTGTTATGAACTAGGAACGTCAATAATTCTAATGAAAGAAGGAAACGATATTGCTCAGAACCTATTACTGATGCAGACAACTGGATGATATACCATCCCATGCAAATACACCTGCTCAAACCGAGTCTCTATTGATTTAGCCGGGAGCAAGCCACAAAAAGCATTGGTCTCTTCGTAAACTTAGATCAAAAGAGAATTTAGGAATCCTAATCCAGATGACCCTATGTCTTCGTTTAATAGTAGGTGTCTGAAAATAGTAGACCAGTATATATAATTCGTAAACAATATCTGATCTAATGAAAGAAATGCCAACATATGCATAGGTAACTGTCTGCTATAAAGCAGGTATTTTTCATAGCTTTAGTCATCACCGTACTGATATATGACTGTATCACTTGGACTTTATTGAAACATTTAGAGAAAAAAAAATGGCAACGACGCTAAGATGCTAGAAGCAGTCAAACTTCAACTGCTCGGTTATTTACGTTTTACCACACAAGATAAGACGAATACAATTTTATGACCGATACAATTTTATGCTACACAAAGAAAGCATGGCTTTCTAATGGATCCCAACTCATAGACACGGCAGGCTAATAATGACGAGTGGGGAGAGAGACAAAGTAATCCGTCAACATGACGAGGATGATGATATCGTCTAAAATCAGCAAAGTTTAAAATTAAACATTATTAAAAAGAAAAAGTGTTTTGAATTATAATTATCATTATCGACTCCTGTGATTATTTTTCACAACAGTGTTAGCTGATGGCTTTTCACTGAAGTTTGAGTGACAGCGATTCTCCTCAAGTCTCCAGGACTCTTCTTAGTATTATGGCCGATCTCAATAATGCTTTTCTCTGAATGGTCTCTACCTTTTCTCTCATTTCCAATTCTCCAAGTCCCTTTTCCAATCCTTTTGTGAGTGTACCGAGTGTGCCAGTGAAAATTGGTATCACTGTCACTTTCATATTCCATTGTTTTGTTTTTTTTTAATTCTCAAGCAACTTCTAGGTACTTATCTCTCTTTTTAGCTTTTTTTTTCACTCTGACGGATTCTGGATTGAACATATACCACTAATTCGTTTAGTCAAATTTAAGATTTTTGTAAAAATACCAATCGATTATTTTTTCCCATTCCATCTTGTCTTGTCTCACAACCTTTCTGTGCTAATTTTCTGCATTCCTTTATGATATGATTGACCGTTTCATCTTAATCAATACATAATTTGCATTTACCATTTTGTTGTGTTTTGTCTATTTTTGCTTTTACATAGTGGTTCCTTACAGCGTTGTTTTGCGCTGTTATTATGTTTATTATCATTTTACTCTATGGAGGCTTTTTCACACCAGGGTAAGCTGATGGTTTTTTTTTTTCACTTCAGTCTGATTGACAACACGTCTCTCTAAGTGTCCAGGACTCATCTCAGTATTCTGGCTGATCTCAACAATGCTGTATTTTGGATAATCTCCACTCGACCTCTTACTTCAAAGTCTTCCAGTCATTGTATCAATCTTTTGATGACTGTACTAAGCGTACCATTTTTTTCACACAAGCGTTAGCTGAGCATTTCTCATAGGAGTTTGAGTGACAGTAAGTCCGCTCAAGTCTTCGGACTCTTCTCAATATTCTGGCCAATTTCAATGATGCCGTTGTCTGGTTGTTAATACTTTTCCTCTTATTTTCAAGTATTCCAGTCCCTTTACCAACCCTTTGGTGATTGTCCCAAGTACACCATCCACAATTGGCATCACCATCACCTTTGTGTTCCATAATTTATTTTTCAAGCAAAGTCTCAACAATTTCACTTTTGGTTTTCTTTTTTTTACTCTGTGGTCTGCCAGGACGGCAGAATTCACGATTTGACAGATTCTTTTTTTGTGTTGACTATCACTAGAACTGGTCGTCTGGTCGAGATAAAATGAACCGTTTGTATCTCGAAATCCCGGTGAAGTTTTTGGGTCTTATTCTACAGGACAGATTCTTGTTAGTATGGTTAAATTTGAATTTTTTTGCTCAACTCCCAGTGGATTACCTTCCCCACTCAGTCGGGTCAATTCTGTACTCTTTTTATCGCTAATTTACTGCATTCGATTATCATTTATTTGAATAGTATCTTCTCTCTAACAACATAACCTACACTTGCTAATGTGTTTTGTCTAATATATCTTAACTTTAACTTTCTACTATCAGAAGAGATTCGATTTTTCTCTTAAGGTTTCCCTTTCTTTACCATATCCAGGACTTCTCGTGTGAGATTTCGCTTGTATGTTGCTTGAAATGTCTGTACAGTTGTTTTTCTTCCCATTTTTGTTTTCTAGTCATTATTGTTCTGATGAATTTTGTGTTCTTTCTGGTCGCTGTAATCAGTTTTTCTTTGCTCTTTTTAAATATAGTATTCGAGAAATCTTTTCAAGGTATTAATGCTCTCTTCAATACTGGTAAGTCCTGTTCCTCCTTCTTTCTTCACACATTTAGACTGTCTATATTATCTCTGGGATGTAAGGGCTAATGCTTCGTATGGAGTTTTCTTGTCCTCTGGCCCATTTTTTAAGGGGGTATTCTCGCGGAGTAATGGTTAAAGCAATGGACTGCGAAATCGTAGTAATCGAGTTCGTACTCCAGTCACGCTATTACGTTCACTTTCGGGCAAATGCCCTAGGGAAAAGTATGAACCCCCTTATTCTCCTAGCTATTGGTTAAATAGTACAACTACTGTTCTTCTAGGAGAATACATTTGGCATTAAATAATCTACAAAGGTTGATATGCCATAAAACAAAAAACAAACAAACCAAACCATCTTTTTATTTCATCCCTCGTCCCCATTAAGAATAGTACCGAGTATTTTACGAGTTGGACAGCCAAGTTTTTTTGTTTTTTTTTATGAGAATTCTGCTATATAGTTTGTTTTCTAGTAGTTTTCTCGTTTTCTTGAAGTATTCCTTTATTTTTTTATTTCATCTTCGCTTGTTTGATTGTGCTCACTGCCAATATTTCTAATTATTTGTAAGTGTCCTCTCTCCAAGCATTCTAATATTTTTTTTGATTAGGTAGATACATTCCTTCTGTCATTTGTCGTTTTCCGCTTTTTTATAATTAGCATGGCACGTTGTTATATCGTCACTGTATTTCCTCTCCTCCTGTATTAGGATTTCCAATTCTTTTTCATTTTTGGTAAACAGTGTGTTGTCATCGATGTACATTAGGTGGTTGATTTTTTTTCTTGCAATTTATGCAGTTTGTATTTTCAAAAGTATATGATTCAGTAGCATCATCGCTATTACAAATAGTAATGGTGCTAGCGCATGTCCCTGGAAGATTCCTCTCTGGATTCACACCTCAAGTAAGCTTCCTCCTACTGTTAATTCTACTCTTGAATTTTTCATGGTATTTTCGATAAACTTAATGAATTTGTCGGATATCTTGTACATTTTCAGACAATCTATTACCCAAATTTGAGAATGTATATTCAGTTAATGAAACAGTATACTAACAATTACCAACAAACATTAACCGTTTTATGTCCCTTGAAGAAGGCAACAACAGCTTGCAATTTATTAATTCTAATGAAACTTAACAGAAAAGGATCAACAAACGAAACTTGCATTCGTTGGACCAATGCAAAAATAATGATGATCAACTGGAAATAAATGTTTTAGATGTTTACTTCTTATATCTAATTATGTCTTAAGAATTATATGTTGCGTATTGCATCTTCATTTTATTTCTCAATCCAATGGCAGTTACATAACGGTTATCACATAACGGGTATCAACTCGCCTTTGTATATTATGTAACAATTTCTTACGACTAGGAATAAAAAAAAAATACATGAAAAGGACAATTATCCAATGCATAAAATGGTTAGATTTTATCAAGCTAAAGGATTAGTTTCAATCACAGCTCGTCAGTGAAAAATGGATTTGTAAATTTCTGTTGAAAATAGGTGCAAATCAAAACGTACCCACCTCAGAGTTCGAGTGTTGAAGTCGTTTTGCTGACTCCTCTTGCTGTTTATGGTTAGGAAACGCTTATGCCTGTCAGAATAATAATAATCTATAGGTGCTGGCAGCATAGATTCTTTGAGTCTCTCACTGTCTCTGTCTCTGTCCATTGGTCCACGTCAGTCATTGCACTTTGCAGGTTCCTTAGGCTGCTTCTGTATAAAGCCAAACGGCGGTGTCTACGTTAAGGCATCCGTAGAACGTCGACTTTGCGTTCGTCCCTTCTTCTACAACATTACCAGGATGTCTTGATCGTCCTAATTTCATGGTTTTGGTGATGATGAGTAAGAGGACGTACAACAGGTAGTTTGTTGAGTGCTACTTCAAGGATTTGTTGAAAACAAACGCATCATCCTCGTGTAGGTTCAAATCAAGCATATTCTCTGAACATTACATCAGACTGTAATTGGCGCAGTCATACACTATTACTGAGACACCTACCACTCAGGAGATATAATGTTCTATCAATGTATAAAGAGAGTAATAATTTACCTTCATTTAGAAATGGTTCAGTCATTTAGGAAATTATATCTAGACTAAAAGGTGCCCGTGGTGTAATGGTTATTGTCGTAGGAAATGGACACGGCGACACGAGTTCAAATCCTGGACGAGACTGATTGCATTTCACATAGCACTAATACCTTTGGGAAAGGTATGAATCCAAATATTCTCCCTACAGCTATGGGTAAATAGTAGGGCAGACTAGGTTCTTCAGCCTTGGTGATGCAACTAGTCTAGGATAAGGAAAACTCTGAATTCAAACCCGCTAAACTCCGCTTAAAAATTGACCTTGTGTCATATCCTGCCCGGGCGGAGGGGTTAGTAAATATGAAAAGGATTCTCTTTGCGATTCTTGATCGTATGCAAATTCTAAAAACAACAAAGACATCACCATAATGCGTTCTTTACGAAAAAAGAAGATCATTTACTGGCTTCAATTCATACATTAAATCGCATAGTATACAATAATCTAACACTTTTTTTAGAAATTCGTTTTAGAGTTCAATAATTGCAGACAGTTTTGATTATATCAACTTTGTTTTCACATCATTGACATTGTTTTGTTTTGTTTTTAATTCATCTTAGGATTTAATTTACAGGAATTAAAAATTACTCGGAATATCGATAACGTTTTCAAACATTTTACTGCTGCCACAAAATCAAGATAAGACGCTTTGTTTTGTTGTTGTTGATTTTTTGAGGGAGGACTGAAAGTCTAGAATGTAGTAGAATCTCACAGAATTTCTCTCGAAATGTTTAAAATAAGATAATGAATAAAAATCTTTGATTGATTCCAGTAAGAAATAGTTATCTTTAATGATAATATCAGGATTTTTTTGTTCTTGTTTTATTCCAAAGAACAGGAAAAATACTCCAAAATTAGAATGTCATAATTTACAGAACAAGGAATCGGTGAAATTATGTGTTCGTTCAAATTGCTATTAGCATGTTTGGTGGCTTGGAAAATATTGATTCCCCACACAATAAAGACCCATATCATATAGCTGTGCTATACTAACACCGAATACAACGGAATTAAAGAGAAGAAAAAACTCGTAAATATTTAATATTCAATAAAAGCATAATACATACTGTTGGCATTAAAAAAAATCAACAAATGTTTCCAAGCTGCTAAATCTATACACATGCTGTTAAATGAACAAGAAGTATGAGAAAGGGATACAAAATGGAAGAGGATTCCTTAATGGCTGTAGGTTAGTTTATAGTTTTCTGACAGAATCCGAGTCAACAAGACGGTTGAGTGACATTCCACAAGGTCCTTAATGGATATGCCAGTATTCTGAAGAAGAAAATTATATATTGCTCCCTTACGCAGCAATTAAACAATTCCTTTTTTCGGATTATATTCTTCAGTTTGATAAATAAAAACAAAAACTCATAAAAGAAATATGAATTGTGATTATGTATCTTTGTAGTCGTCAAATAAATTAATCTTTGCTTTAGTTTTTAGATTGGTTTAAGTTCAGAATTGATATCAGCTTAAAAATTGGGAAAATCTACGAACGAAAGTATGACGTCACACAGTATCGTGTACAATTAAGAAGACAGATGTATATTTAGTTTTAATATAACTAATTTGAGCACATCCCTTAATGTAACTATTTCCTTGACTGTTAAACTAGAAATATAAGAAAAATTAATACTCCACTCCAAAAATTCTTTGTTACGAAACTGTCTTATGAACCAAAAACTCGAGTATTTTTTTTCATAATGGCCTCGGGTTTTCTTTTGGTTTAATTAAAGTCATAAAATTAGTTTTATTTCGCACCTAACGGTGTTAAACAGTTTTGAACAACGACACTTTAACCATAGAAATAATTATATTTCATAGTGTGATAGAACAATTTAAAAGAACCAATGAACAAGGACTGACTGTCGCATTCGACGTACTCCGTAAGAGCTGAAATTTGGCACGGTTTAAACTACAGGACCATTTTATCATGATTTATATTGACAAAAATAAAATGCTGAAAAGAAAAGATTATTATATAACAAGGTAAAAGATATCAATTCCAAGATATCATACTTTATACTTTCTCCAGTAGAAAATTTGAAGTTTATCGTTGGAAGATGTTCGTTTTTCGAACAAGATATATATGTCCTTCTGAAAAACAACATAACAACTACGAAAGGAGGAGTGAGAAAATGAGAGAATCATTTGGGAACTAAATTAAATAAACTTATCCGAAAAATGAAGGATGACCGGAAATTCTTTTGTAATTTAATCTTTTCTAATTGACCACGTCTTCCCAATCTCGAGTTATATTGTATTCTCATATTTTACTTTGTTTTATATATATATATATATATATATATATATATATATATATATATATATATATATATATATTATTTTATTTTTCCAGCTTATACTCTATATAATTTTCAGGCCACGATGATATATCCATAGATCAAATTACGGTAAATCCTATCAGTAATTATACTCTTAAAATATTTTCACTGATTTCCATACCTGTTAAATCATTGCAGGATAGAAACAGCAATTGATACAATTAACATTAAACATCATGTAAAGTGGTCAATGCTGTTCTGTGCATTAACTAAAGACAAATATTAAACATTCAATTGCATAATTCTATCTAAGATGTTGAAACAGTAATCCTTAGGAAAAACCAAATACAAACCGACACAGCAACGCAGCCTATCATCAAAATCCGATAGACAGAGGGATAAAGGGATGCATCCTACCCTTCTCTGAAAAGGGTGACCTCGGATTAGCCAAGAACTACCGAGGTATAACACTTATATCCATAGCAGCCAAATTTACAATGCCCTACAATGAAACAGCATAGAACCCAAAATCGACAACATCCTTAGGAAAAACCAAAATGGCTTCCGAAGAAATAGATCCACGACCTCACAAATAATGACCATCCGTAAAATCCTTGAGGGCGCACGGGCAAAAAAACCTAGAGGCGACATTACTATTCGATTCCATTGACAGAGGGAAGATGGAACAAATCCTACTAACATAGGGCCTACTAAAAGAAACCGTAGCAGCAATAATGATTCTTTACAAAGACACCAAAGTGAAAGTACGTTCACCGAATGGAGACACAGAATATTTCGACATTGTAGCAGGAGTACTACAAGGGGACACGCTTGGCCCATACCTCTTTATCATCTATCTAGACTACGTGCTTAGAACATCGATTGATAAAATCAGAGAAAACGGCTTCGAGTTGACAAAGAAAAGAAGGAGAAGGTACCCCGCAAAACAATTACCGACGCCGACTACGCCGATGACATAGCGATATTGGTAATTAAATCCAACCAGGCCGAAACATTACTGCATAGTTTGGAACGAGCCACCGCAGGCATTGGCCTCCATGTCAATGCACACAAAACTGAATATATGTGCTATAATCAAACAAGCGACATTTCCACACTAGACAGAACCTCTCTGAAACTGGTAGACAAATTCACCTACCTAGGAAGCAGTGTCTCATCAACCGAAAAAGACATCGACACGCGGCTAACGTAGGCATGGACAGCTATCGATTGGCTTCCAATCGTATGGAAATCAGACCTGACCGATAAAATGAAACGCAGTTCCTTCCAGGCAGCGGTCGTATCAATACTGCTGTACGGATGCACTACTTGTACACTAACTAAACGGCTGGAGAAAAAGCTGGACGGTAATTACAGAAGTATGTTGCAAGCAATATTGAACAAGTGCTGGCGGCAACACCCAACAAGGCACCAACTATACGGCCACCTACCTCCCATCACGAAAACTATCCAAGATAGACAAACCAGACATGCAGGACACTGCTGGAGAAGCAGGGACGAGCTCATAAATGATGTACTCCTATGGACCCCCCATATGGCCGAGCAAAAGCAAGACGACCAGCTAGAACATACATACAGCAGCTATGTGAGGTAACGGGAGGTAGCCCTGAAGTCCTGCCGGAGGCGATAAACGATTGCGAGAAATGGCGAGAGAGGGTCAGGGATATCCGTGCTAGTGGAACGACATGATGATGATGATGATGATGATGATGATGATAAAATATCCATGACTTTGCAGAAAAGATCACATTCTGACAACTGTGAAAATTTAAGACTGATTCCAAAGTTTTACAATTTTTTTATGACATTTTGTCTTATTCTCATATGCCGTATCATGCCGACACTATAATAAAGCCCCAGGAAGACTTCTTTATAAATATATGTACCTCTCACTTTACTGTAAGGGTTCGAAAAGGGTAACTCAAGGTTTGCGTGTGAGAGGGAGCTGGAGACCGAACAGAAACTGCAATATTTTGACCCCACTCATATGGCCGTCAGCGTTGTGTCTTTCTTGTTCTCCTGATGCTCAACCGGAGGCCCTGGGGCCAATTCTGCTGCGCGATGGCTTTCTTTACTTCATCTTATCAGCAACTTCTCTGGACCCCAACTCAATCAGGGGCCCAGAGCCCCTTCGGCCTGGTGTGGCTTTCCCTACCACACTCGTCTATAACTCCGTCCGATCTCTAACTGTCTGACTTCTGTCTTGACTCAGTTATATAATAGTTCAACGCCCACTCGATCTTTGGAATCGCATGTTTCATCGTCATCAAGCGGAAATAACTGATGCACCGGAAGAGAGTGACTTGTGAACTGCATCTTCACACGTCACTCTCTTCCGGTGCATCAGTCTATGAGTGTACCATGGGAATCTTTTACCTCGTCCCATTTCATCAGCCAATTTCAGTCCACGCGATTTCCTCTCATAACTGCCATTAGAATGTGTCACTTCCTTCCGGTGCATCACCTTGGAAAGGCATTTTTGGCTGAGTCGAAGGTCAAAATACAACAATTTTGGTTTTCAAAGAATACATCAGCAGTTCAAGTAGTACCTGATGTCGTTGGTAGTTTTGTAGCAGGTGGTGAGCTGACACATTGTGCATTACTTTATTCTCTGTGGGATTTAAGATTCACGTAAATAAACGAGAACGTTAGTTTACTTGGGAAATTAAACATTTACAAATTTGAACGCAGCTATGACGCTGCGAAACCAACCAAAATATTTTTTCGGAGTGAAAGGTGAAGGTACGGTTGATCACAATAGAGTAACCAGATTGTTGAAGTAATTCCACTTGGGTTGTCAGAACCTCTATTTTCAGGTAAGTTAGGAAGGCTTGAAAATATGGATTTGTCGGATATGTTTGCTGGATATTTTGCTTCCACAAGTTTTGGTGGCTCATTATTAAAAAACAAACGATGTAAACGACGCGGACAAAAGAACATTCAAAAGAAAGCAATACAAACAAAAATAAATTTATATGTCAACAAGTACGTAAAAAGGAAACATTACAAAACATTACGAATATTCTAATATAGCTTGTGTGTGTATGTAACTAACAGGGATGTTATGGTATAAAACTAAATATCAAATGTGTGCTGTAAATGTGTGCTGACTAAATATTTCAAGTGAGGTATCAATGCACAGGAATATAGTGATATATTCAAGATGGACGTGTTTTCTTCCAAAAAGGTCATTTATCTATTTCGGAATTTGACGAAATGTCTCAGGTCATGCTCGAGATTGGAATAAGTCCAGCCGAAAAGGGAGAACAAGAAAGAAAACATCGTAGATTGTATTGAGCTATGTATCATTAGCTTGCAAAGCCAAGCTGTCTCTGGAAGTCAAAATGTAAGAGAGGGAGTTATAGGAAGGCGAAAGTATAAATGGCTAATGTTTTTCATATGTTTGACTCCGAACACACCGTTTATTTGGCGCAGGACAAAATCAAAAGTACGGACGTAGTTGGGAGCATAATGAATAGGTTTTCGAAACTAATTAGTTTAGCGATGTCCACCATCTTTGTTTCGGGAACAAGTGATTCAGTATCCTATTTTCTAGAATTTTCTTGTGTAAAATACAGCTTGGCTGACATTATGGGACAAGGTAAAAATGCCACGGTGCCGTCACAAAGTGATACACCGGAAGAGAGTGACCTATGAACTGCATGACAGTTATTTCCACTCGATGACGATCAAACGTGCCATTCCAAAGACGGCAGAAGTGCATATTCCGATGGACAGTTATGGGAAGTGATCGTGGGGGCGTGGAGGCGTGTCCATATCTCCGCGTGGGAGTTTGATGGTAATAAAAGGCCGACGAATTGAACAGAAGGCAATGAAAAATTCCGCTGTTCATGCAAGCATGTCCTGTCGTTGCCCAATGTGCGTTTTCTCGGCCATCGTCTACTTACACCGAAGAGTCCAGGCCTCACACACGAAAGATTCTAATACCTCTCCTGATTGCTCCTATTTCACGCAAGCGTCCGTCGAGAAAATAAATATATATTGTTATATATATTACGTCTTGTCGTTTGTTTGGCCAGAGCGAAATGTAACACTTGTATCACGGCCGTTTAAAAAATATAGGAGTGTAAATCCTACAGATTCTAAACGTAGGCTTCCAACCATATTGGCAAATAAGGCAAATAACATTCTGAGAGTATTAGACGAGATTGACATCTCAGAGTCCCATCATCGTGTGGTTTGTAACCTTCATGACCTTATCAAAAGCATTCGGTGATGACGAAATGTGCCGCACGTTGCCAAAATATTTGAAAACTGTTGATTATTCCTTGTATCTTGATTATGGGACTATTATAATTAAAGACAATAGAATCTTACAAGAAAAAGAGGTCATAAGAAAACTTTTTTGATCTTCAGAAAGAACACTCAAAAGAGGCCATGGCGTAAAGATAATCGTTACTTTGAAAAAAAGAGGATCTCTCGGAGAACAGATGCAGTTTCAGTGTATCACATATGAAACAATACCCCCCCACATTGTTTTTCAGAAATCTGGTTGAAGAACTGGAAAACACACACACACACACACACACACACACACAAAATAAAAAATAGCCAAAAAATCCCTAAGATACTTAGCTATAAATATATTATATTGCCGTTCTTATCGACACTCAAGCACTTTACATCATATCAAATTCTAGATGGAGTCTGTATGTGTCTATTGATCTAGCAGATATCAGGATATTGTAGGGACTAACGGTGATTCTCAGCTAGGAAAAGTGGCCACAGTTTTTCTTCCGACATTTCCCAATCATTGTCCTTGTGTCTACTTGGAAGAATTATAAATATCAATTATATTAATTTAGGCCAAAGTCAAGAGAAAGGGTTTCATGAAGAAACACTTAATTCTCTAAATATTCTTGGATTAGCGTTCGCTCTATTAATAATTTAAAATGATGCTACCGAGAATTAAAAGCCCATCGAAAAAACAAATAAAGCAAACACTTGTTTGTTGTTGTTGTTTTTTTTTTTTTTTGTCTGAAGAGCTTTATTTTTCGTGATAATGAAATAATATTTTGCCACAAGGAGAATATTCAATTACTTTCTTAGAAAGACCTCATAGAAAGCTGAACAAATCTGATATAAACGGAACGAAAACCCAGAAGAGGCGGATTTTTCGGAAATAAGAAAAACAAAGAAGAAAAAGAAAGATAAAGATGAAGGGTGTAAATAATACAAATACGAGACATGAATGAAAATAGAAATAAATGGAGCTGCGAAGAAGAAAAACTAGGAAAGATTTTAAAAGGAATATAACACAATGAAGAAACTAAGAGTGCAAAAATGAGAAAGGTAGGAAAGGCCAAAAAAGAAAAAAAAGATATGAATGCTCATATTGGAGTTTCATCGCCAAAGAATAAAGAAAGTTACAAACACATCTGATGGAATCGCAAGAAGAATATGAAAAGGAACGTAAGATCCGGATAGAAGTTTTGATTTTAATGAGCAAGAAAATAAGGCGATAACAAGTCAGAACCATTTGCACTGAATAATGAATAAATACTAAACGAAAAAAATGGGTGAAAAATATGCGAAGTGATACCATCCAAATGGCAATTAAATGAAGAGATATGAAAAAGAAGAAATAAATCAAACCGGAAGAGAAAACAGATTTTAATAAAGTTAATGCAAAAGAAAGGAGTTCGTTCTCCATCTTAATTATTTTGTCAGGTTTGCTTGGGTTGAGTTTTATGGCATATCAACCATTGAAGGTTATTTAATGACAAATCCTCTCTGTACATATATATTAAATTTATAGGATTTGGTTTGGTTGGGTGTTATGGTATATCAACTATTGTAGGTTATTTGATGCCAAATCCTTTTTACAACCCTATATATATATACATATATATATATATATATATATATATATATATATATATATATATATATATATTATTCAGTCCACATAAACCGGAGTTGGGAATAATTCCGTCAGGACAAATTCATTCCACTAGAACATTTAAAATGTTCCTGGTAAAGAGCTCAGTGTGATTAACATCACAGAGCAATAATTTCTTTAAGAAAAACAAAATCGGTCACATTAGGATTATAAATTTATTTCCATCCTGTTTTGGGTGTTGATAGATATCAATAACACCAAAAGAAAACTGGACTTCTTCAGATCCAATGGATAAGTTAAATTTATCCATTTAATTTATCCATTCAATTTACCATTGGATCTGAAGAAGTCCTGTTTTCTTTTGATGTTATTGATATTTATCAATAGCAATAACAGGATGGAAATACACACACACACACACACACACACACACACATATATATATATATATATATATATATATATATATATATATATATATATATATATATATATATATATATATTCTTAGCATATTTTCTTAACATTCTTAAACGAGCCTGACATTTTTTTTGCACGGATTTGAAGGTTTCAAGTATTATTATATAACAGTAAGTATTTAACACATTTAATTAGTTCGCACTCTGTTCTATTTGACCCATTGAAATGACCCTTTAGGTGATACCACTTCGGGTAAGAGTGAACCATGAGGAATGTCAATTAAGATGAACTCCCCACTCACCAAATCTCCAAAGTTAGAGCCTGGCCACCAAATGTTTTTATGTTGTATCCAGGACATTTTGGGGTTATCTTACTCCTCTGCAGCCGACTGGGCGAAAAGCATTCTTTTAATTCGTGGTGAATTCTATTAATATCGTCTTTTAAGAATGGAGAGTTTTGGAATCTTTTGTTGGTATTTAAAATATAGTTACAAAGTGATATGATATACTTATAATTGTTGGAAGTTTCCAATGTGACATCAGGGCATTTAAACAATTTCCACCGCTAAGGACAATATTGCTTATGATTGTTCTCAGACGTTTATCGCCCGGTGGGTGGGGCTGTAGGATACACTAACTGCAACTCTGCAGAAGGGTAATATCTCCCTCCTCATGAGAATTCTGGATATGACAATAAACAATCTGATGGTAAGATTCATGTAATGATGGGGCTTAGGGGAATACGGAGCACCCCTTTATTGCCATTGCTCCTCGGTCCACTCTGGCCCTGAATGGTAGCACCTGATAGGACGCTATCTATGGGTTAAATAGAACTAACTTCATACTTATGCTTAACTGATTTGTTTGAATTAGAAGTGTTTGATTAAATAGAATAGCTGGAAATGTTTTTGACGATTAAACTGTACTTACATTTAAACTGCATGCTAATGTTAAATTGAACTGTTTGAAATTAAACTGTTTTTGGCATTGAAACTGTACTAACAGTAAACTGAATTGTTTGATATAGAACTGTTTTGATAATTCACTGTGCGTAAATAAAATATGTACTCATACTAAACTGAATTAATTGAATTAGAACTGTTTGAATAAATTGAATAACTTCAAATAGAAATGTTTTTGACAATTAAACAGAGTATTCATGCTAAACTGAATTGTTTGAAATAGAACTAACTATTTGCATAAAATGTATTTGGCGTTAAATAACCTTCAAATGTTGATATGCCATAAAACACAACCAAAAACCCTGACGCTTATACCTATGGGAGATTAAGTTGGCGACCGTAATCGAGGGCAACCAAAAGGCTCCCTTTTCTATCACTACTACACCGAGGTGTAGGTCAGGGCGCCACTCCTTTCCCTGGATTGCTCCACTTTTTCCCCGATAATACCTTATATTGATGTATGTTAAGTAAGGAGGTATCAAGCACCATTTTAAAAGTCTTTGATATGACGCGACCTGGGATTGAACCCAGGTCTCCCGGACCATTAGCAAACACTCTACCTACTAGGCCAATGAGCCGGTTACGGGGAGATTAAATAACTACTAAACATAGACTGTACCAGCTGTATACTCAGTGTAGATTATTATGATTATTTTATTATTCTCATATCAAAATTATATTGTTTTACACAGGGACATTTAGTGACAGAAAGAAATTGCCAATTCCAATAACGATTCCACGTTACTTCTGTGGCTTCTATGATTTTCATACCAATATTTTATATATTGGTTTCTATTGATATCAATCGAGCATATATCTAATAACTGGTTATTATTTTCATATGATTTTGATACCCGTATAATTTCGTTGTTTTCTTTCTTAATTTTATTTTCCAATCGTATACTGAGGAATAATATATAACGAAAATGACAAAGCTGTGTTCAAGGATAGATAAAAGTCGGTTTCTTAGTTTGTTTTTTCCGATAGTCTAATATTTTTTCACACTGATATTTATAAAAGTACAAGGTTCTGCCTCATAATACATTCTAATTTGACTTCGCGTCATCTTTTGAAAGGATTCCGTAAAAGTCTAAAATTCAAACTATTATTGCAAAACACATAGAGAACAAGTTAAATGACATCTACACAAGACTGATCAGAGTCATATTGTACAAATCCTAGAAGTAACACCTCACGAAAAAATAGCTGCACATCCACTTGTTTTCCATCTTAAAAAACATCAAGTAAAACGAACAAGTCAAGCAGATCACTGCTGGAAAAAAAAAGGAAAAACACATAAGTGACGTTCTTATGTGGATCCCTTCACATGGATATGTCAGTGTTTGCTGAGCAGTGAGAACTTATATGCAATATCAGTGGATGCAGACATAGGATGTTGTTTGCAAAGCCTGCCGGGAGCGATGGATGAAAGGGACAGATGAAGAGACAAAGCCAAGGAAATCCGTGTTAGCAGCAGGACTTGATAATGATGATATATATATATATATATATATAGAGAGAGAGAGAGAGAGAGAGAGAAAGAGAGAGAAATATATATAGAGAGAGAGAGAATGAGAGAGTTGAGTGAGCTAGAGGGGGTGGATGTTAGATCTCTTGAAGATTGACAACTTGAAACTCAACGATTTTTTATATTGGTCTACTTTTATCTTATATTAAACTCGAAATATACATACGTTCTTACCAGCCCCCACTGAAAAGTTATCACCCTTACTTTATTCAAAAAGTTCCAAAGTTTAAATAAAATTTGGCAAAATATGTTAGCAGATATAACTGCATGATAACGATAGGGAATTACATGAACGTCTCTTTGCTTTATCATTTGTTCTGCCTAAAAATTGACCTACACCTATTTCCTTATTTCAGTCTATTTGATTTGGTTGCTTGAATTTAAGGTGTCTAAACCCTTCTCGGTTTATTTAATGGCGAAGTTTTTCGGAAGCAATTTAATGGTTTCACGTAGTACACATCTGTAAACAAGTATAGCTTATGAATCAACTCATAATATAAATAATTTGGAGGCGCCTGCGGTGTAATGGTTATCGTTGTAGGAAATGGACACAGTAACACGTGTTCAAATCCTGGACGAGACTGATTGCATTTCACATAGAACTAATACCCTGGGGAAAGGTATGAATCCAATTATTCTCCTTCCAGCTATGGGTAAATAGTAGGAAAGACTCGGTTCTTCAGCCTTGGTGAGGCAACTAGTCAAGGAGAAGGAAAACTCTGAATTCAAACCTGTTAAACTCCGCTTAAAAATTGACCTTGTGTCATATCCTGCCGGAGCGGAGAGGTTGGTAAATATGATATAAATAATCTATTTACATTCATATGGTTTCAAGTACTCCTATAAAATATTTGTAAGATCTTATATAGTTTCAAGTGCAAGGTGCTTTACAATTGTCTCTCTGATCTTCACTGTTTACTTAAAGCCTTTTTTCTTGTCAGATTACTTCTGTAAAATAGTCTGGATTTTGATATTTTTCACCAAGTATCATCATCATCAGCAGCAGCAGCAGCACGGATATTTCTGACCCTCTCTCGCCACACCTGCCTATTGACCATTACTTCCGGCAGGTCCTCAGGGCTACATCCCGTATTGGCACACAGCTGCTGTATGTAGGTTCGAACTGGACGTCCTGCCTTTGCTCGTCATTGAGAAGGGGTCCTCAGGAGTACATCACTTATGAGCTCTTCCCTACTTCTCTAGCAGTGTGCTACGTGTCTAGTTCGTCTAATTTTTATAATTTTCTTGATAGGTTGTTGGTGAGCGTACAACTGCTTTTTTGTAGGGTTTTGTCTCCAGAACTCTTTCAATATTGCTTTCAGCATTCAAGCTTTTTCTCAATACGTTTAATTAGCGTCCATGTGATGCATCTATATAGCAGTATCGACACAACACTGCGCTTCATTATATCGGTCTGACTTCTATATGACCGATAGTCTATCAGGAGCTGTCTATGCCTTTGCTAGTCGCGTGTCGATGTCTGACTGCATCGGCCATAGATCACCAAATATAAAAAAATGTAATTGTATGTGCACTGGAGCAGAAGAACTTTTGCGTGAAGGTATATTAGAGAAAATATATATTTCAAGATTGTTCATGCAATATACAGAGAGAAGTTCAATTTCAAAACATTTCTAAACAGGGGTCACGTTTTCAAATTGGTCAAGAATGTTAAATCTCATTGCACTTTTGAAGATTACGGTTCATTAATATTTCGGCCACCAACGTTATTGCATTTTCACAAGGCATTCAACTGAGTGGATGATATCTGGAGCATATTTTAAATTTAGTTTTGAGACGATCTGGTGGTAGATTGTGAAATGTGTTCCTTTTACTTCCCAATTAATTTAATTTTCATTAATCCATCAATTGTGGTTCTTCATTAGTGCTTCATCAATTTTTTTCAAAATTCGTGAAACGCAATATAAATATTCTTATCTAATAATTATAAGAATAGTTTTTTTTAAGCACACAGTTATAAGTTTTCAAGAATTATATCTTTACACCATAAGGCTGGTATTGATAGTCGGTACTGATTCATCATAATCTGATATTTTCAACCATATCGATTTGATCCATAGATGGGACTATAATGCCAATGTACACTCTGGGCAGAGTTGATCTAAAAGAATGTCAATCAAGAATTGACTTCACTGTCACCAGAGCTCAACAACACACGTACACGTCTCAGTACTATTTTCAGTTTATTATCCTACCAAGGATATTTGTCATATTTGAGGGCACAAAAGTCACAATAACAATAAAAAGGACATTAGATTTGGGACAAAAATACCAATATTTTCCCTTTTACTTTTTTTAAAAACCTTTCTTCAATTTTATTTAGCCTTCTTAAAGATATCTTAGTTTCCTTATTTGAAAATGTTCATGACATAAACCCAGTTTTATTGCATACTGATATAATCTAATAACTCTTCTCATCTTGGATTGTATAATAATCACAATATTTTAGTTAACAGATGTCTGTGGTTGTCAATGACATAATTAGAATTTCAAAACAAAAAACAACTTTATTAATTTCACGTCGGTAGATTATTATTTTGCTGTCCACAATGAAAGGATATTTCTCATTAGTTAGCTATTCCTGGTTCATCTTTCTTATGCAGCCGATTATAGAACATTTATACTCTAGTTAAAGCCGAGGTTGAACTCATGAACTATTGGATAAAACGATGTTTATAATGTAGCTAATGCAACTGTTTAATGACAGTAAGTTTAATCTCATGATCGGATAATATATATATATATATATATATATATATATATATATATATATATATATATATATATATATGGGGGGTGCATTTAGCATTCAACGTCAAATATGTCTCTAATCTACTAAATTCGTATTGTACACAAAGGCCAAACATGGAAAGGATATCCCACTAAATCAAAAATCATAAAAAAATATCTATGACAACTTAATAACCTCCATGACTGTTTATATATATATATATATATATATATATATATATATATATATATATATATATATATATATGACTGCTGCATGCTCTTTCTCAAATCACTTCCGTCCCATATAATCTCACTTCCACTCCTTACCACCCTTCTGCTCATAATCGGTGACTCGTCAATCGTGCAGCAGATTCCAAAAATCCGACACTGGAAGTTTGATCAGAAAAGTTTTTTTTTTAATTTGATGCTTGTGAACAAGCATATTTCTCTTGTTCCCAGAATCAATAGAACATTCTTTAGAGAAAAGTTGATAGACGGAAAATCAAATCGGAAAATTTGTATGTTATGGTGATTTTGTGACCCACGCTTGCACAACCCGATTACCTCTCACTAAATTTTCAAGATTATTATTCAGTGACAAGCTGAAGCAAGATAACTAGTAATCACATTAACCGCAGGGGTTATATCCGGGTTTCCTTCTTCTAGTTGGATACCTTGACAAAGAATAACTTGTTCAACACTCCCAGGAATAATTACTGAGGGCCATCGAACAAAACGCTTTCTCTTCCCTAAGACAAATCTTTTTTTTCCTCCTGTTGGGTGTGTAGTCACCATCATAATTAGACAAACCTACTAGGATACTGAAGTATGTAATATAGAGTGTATCACAACAGGGAGTACCCGCCCTCACATTTCTGCAGATATTTAAGTATATCTCTTCATAGGACAGCACTGACAAAATGACACTTTGACGCAATGAAAAGTAGTCTGTGTGCAGCTTATAAATCAGAGTTAATTTATTTTCCCCACAAGATAACTAAAAATATAGCCATTAAAAGCTAAACCCCTGCCAACAAAAGTGAGTACACCCCTCACGGAAAGTTGTCAATATTAACATAAACCATGTCAACTGTCAATATTTTGTGTAGCCACCATCATTATCCAGAACTGCCTTTATTCTCCTGGGCATGGAGTTTACCAGAGCTTCACAGGTAGCCATTGGAATGCTCTTTCCCTCCTCCATGACGACGTCGCAGACCTGGTGGATATTTGAGACTTTGCGCACACACAACTTCCACTTGATCATATTTACCAACCCCTCCGCTCGGGCAGGATATGACACAAGGTCAATTTTTAAGCGGAGTTTAATAGGTTTGAATTCAGAGTTTTCCTTCTCCTAGACTAGTTGCCTCACCCAGGCTGAAGAACCTAGTCTGCCCTACTATTTACCCATAGCTGGAGGGAGAATATTTAGATTCATACCTTTCCCAAAGGTATTAGTGCTATGTGAAATGGAATCAGTCAGGTCCAGGATTTGAACTCGTGTCGCCGTGTCCACATCCTGCGACGATAACCATTACACCACGTGCACCTCCTACAACTTCCACTTGATGATCCCTCAAAGATGTTCTTTTGGGTTCAAGTATGGAGACATGCTTGGCCAATCCATCACCTTTACCCCCAGCCTCTTCATTAAAGCAGAGGTATTCTTGGAGGTGTGTTTGGGGTCATTGTCATGCTCAAAAGACTGCTCTGCGAACCAGTTTCTGGAGAGAGGGGGTCATTCTCTGCAGCAGTATTTCACAGTACTTGTTGGAGTTCATGTCTCCCTCAATGAAATGTAACTCTCCAACACCTAAAGCCCTCATGCAGCCCCAGACCATGACATTCCCACCACCATGCTTGACTGTAGGCATGACACACTTATATTTGTACTCCTCACCTGGTCGCCGCCACATATGCTTGAAACGATCGGAACCAAACAAATTAATCTTCATCTCATCAGACCATAGGACATGGTTCCAGTAATCCATGTGCTTTGTTGACATGTCTTCAGCAAACTGTTTGCGGGCTTTCTTGTGTATTGTCTTCATAAGAGGCTTCCTCCTGGGGTGACAGCCATTCACACCAATTTGATGTAGAGCAAAGCGTATGGTCTGAGCACTAACAGGCTGGCACCCCACCTCTTCAAACTCTGCAGCAATGCTAACAGCACTCCTACGCCGATCTTTCAAAGAAAGCATTTGGATGTGACGCTCAGCACGTGTGCTCAGCTTCTTTGGACGACCTACCCTGTTCTGAGTGGACCCCGCTCTTTTAAAACGCTGGATGATCTTCTTGTAGCCTTGGTCATCTTCAAGTAGCGCAACTATACATCTTTGAAGATCCTCTGAGAGTTCTTTGCCATGTGGTGCCATGTTAGAACTTTCAGTGACTAGTATGAGAGAGTGTGAGAGCTGTACTACAAATTAGAACACACCTGCTCCCTACAAACACATGGGCCTAGTAACACTAAAGAGTCATATGACATTTTGGAGGGAAAATGACAAGCAGTACTTAATTTGGACATTTAGGGATGTAGTTTCTTTGGGATGTACTCCCTTTTGTTGGCAGTGGTTTAGCTTTTAATGGTTATATTTTGAGTTATTTTGAAGGGAAAATAAATCAACTCTGTTATATAAGCTGCACACAGACTATTTTTCATTGTGTCCAAGTGTCATTTTGTCAGTGAAGAGATATATCTGCAGAAATGTGAGAGGTGTACTCACTTTTGTGATACACTGTATATAGTATGGAGTTAGTACTAGCAGTTTTTTGAGTGACCTGACTAATAGTATATATATATATATATATATATATATATATATACTAATTGATTTGAAAATAATAATGATTTAAGATATCCTGTCCTCATTTACAGGTGGATGATAACAATCTACACCCAAAAAGTGAATAAAAACGTTACAACTATCACAGCTAAGATGAAAGTACTAATACAAATAAAAAATAGAATAATAAATTTTTGTTTCATAAATTTATTAATTCTTGATCATTCTATGTAAAATGTTCTTCTCTTCCTACAACTTATGTTTTCACGGTCGAATCTCAATATTTTAAACTCTGTTCAGAAAATTTCCTTTTCCTATATGCTTGTGTGTTGTTTTGTTTTTCTCATCCATTGAATCTTCGATTATTAACGGCTTCATTTCTTTCTCACGAATTCTACATGTACCATTTATACCGAGCTGCTTATATATTTCTTTCATATACTTGTAAATGTTACAATAGCTCAACGTCGCCATTGATAGGGATTCTCTTTCATTCTTAAAATATCCTCTTTGCAAGCCTGTTCACGTCGTCTCATTTGCAATTCAAAATATTTATTTGATGAGATGCTGGTGATTCTTTTCATTCGTTTCTTTCTTCTCCTTTTGTTGATGTCTGATCCCAGATTTCATCCGTTACACTGAAGGATCAAGTCAACATATTCCGTTCTTCATTACTTTTCCATACACTGGCTTCAAAGAACAATGCTAACGAGTCCTCCTCAACCATTCTCTTATTTTTATTCCAAGTTTGTCAGCAGCATCCCTCGGATGGAAGGTTTACATATGATCAACAAATTCTTCATTCTTTGATCCGAAGTTAATTTCATGTTTCATTCAGAATGGGACTCAGAATATGCAATGGTGCGGCAAAAGTTTTGCAATCGGTAACTGCGAATGTTTATGTTGCAGCCATGAGGATGACGAACTACACTGATCATTGTGATGCTGCTAGAATCACCTGATTCTCTCTGGGTGGAACTGACCGGATATGCTTGTATGGCTTCAGAATAAAAGCTTTCCCACTTACCTTATCTTCTCGTCGACGTTGTTGCAACCCAGGAGATATTTCTTGGAACACCTATTTATTGTATTGTAATCAACTGGATTATCATCTTTTGCAATACCAATATTTATGGTTAATTCGGTGTCGTTATAGCCCGATTCTAACTCGGAAAGCATGTTCCAGATTGAGATTACTTTGCAAGTTCATCTGAGTAGCTAAAATATCACACATGGATTAAAGCAATGTAAAATCAGTCACCAGACTATCAGGTACCAAATATTGCAACACTTTTGACTTACCCTAGAATTACTATAAAGATTTCCGATGTATTTAGCATTTTTACTCTTGTTTTAGCCGTTTGAACGTCGATGTGTTACTTGTTCTGTAATAGTCATTTTGTTTTTATATTGCCAGTTATCGTTTTGTCTAAATGATTTAAGAATAAATAAAGTTTTTTGCTGTTTCATTTTCATTTCAGTATCTTGATGATTTCATAATTCTCTTTTTCACACAAAGAATTTCATTATTTTATCTAAAACTTATATTTCTTAGCGCAGGCTCAATGATAGCGAAATCCTTTTGAAAACGGTCGATAAAATTTCAATCAAACAATGTCATTTGTGTTACCATTCAATTCGCCGTGAAAAAAAAACTAATATTTTTTGTTTGTAATTTAAATCAACTACGACCCCAAACTCAAAGCATTATTTTTTTCGAAAAAATATAAGGAGGTGCACTGTCCCATTCTAATTCAATGAAGAGTGATCACGCATTTCTGGATAAAGTATCAATGAAGGACTCCCCAGATGGAAACTAATTTGACCGGACTGTTTATATATTCTATCCAATGTTGACAGTCCTGGAAATAAGAGATCAATCTACATTGAGGTAAAATGTGAAAATAATATAAAATGTAACATAATTGTTCGTTTATTTATAGTTTAATGTTTTGGCCCAGTCAAAATGAACGAGTGAAGATCAAAAATTTTGCTGAAAGAATGCCAAAAAATCTAGCTTTGTCACTTGAAGAATGTTTTGTTGTGTGTTCACAAATCTATGTTTAAGGAGGTTTTAGCTAAATAAATGTCTGAAACATGGTCAGCGGCTGTTGCTCTATCGTTCATATTTATCTGTTGGCAAGAGGGGATACATAAAAACAAAATCTGACCGATAAGAATTATGACCTTTCGTCGTTTTTTTCTATCAGGTGATGCTGTTGAAGTCAGAAGAAATTGACCATGGATAATCCATGATAGATTCCCCGTCATTCGAAGTACAACACTTATTTCTGTGTTCACTCCACTAAAAAATAAACAGAGGCGGAATCTTTAAATCCAGTGATATATATGCTGGGGTTCACAAAAATCCTCACCCCCACTTCCCCCTCGAATGAGTTACATTTTCTTGCTCCCAGAGGGGTAGATTGCTTCGTCTTGCACAAAAAATGTTACAGAAGAGTGTTGAACTTTGTCTATGTGTCTTTTATTCGGTTACATTTTTTTTTGTTTTATTTTTGATAATCCGTAACCAATTTTATATAACGTTAGATTGTGATAAACTAGTACAGTTTTTTTTTTGTGTTACCAGCTAAACTCAAATGTGTGACTGCTTGGTCAAAAGCCTTCACTTCTATTAAATATATCATCATTGTAGTTATTTGCCAGGATTTTATAGGGGTAGTTAATGTGGATGATCATCTTTAAGTTTTTAACTTTTGTTTACCCTCCGGTCTGAGTAAAGAGATCATCTGCAGGGATTTGATGATGCTGATGATCACATGATCAACATAATTGATCTGTGGGATTTTTATCATATTTACCTGATAATTTCTGATAAATAAAATTTGTTTCTGATTTTATGTTAGGAATTTCACTGCTTCTGTTTTTATCCCAGCTCGTTTCATCCTCTGACGAGTATACATCATCATTCATATTTTTGGTTTCTATTGGCCATGTGAAGGATTTTATTCCTTGATGCATTTTAAATTGTTTAAGCCACATATTTCTTAGGATTTGGTTTGTTTTGGCTGGGTTTTATGGCATATCAAACATTGTAGGTTATTTAATGACAAACCCTCTTCACATATTTATATATAGAGTCCATGGTTTGTAAACACATTTTCTAGATTATATATAAAAAAAACCTGATCGCCTTTGTTTTGCACAGAGTTAAATGTTTCTTATCCTTTCTATTTAACACGAATAATTCTATTTACTATTAATCATTTCTTAGTACATTCAGTGAAATGAATAAAAATATTGCTATTTAGAATTAATTATTCCATTAACCCCAATTCATTCATTTGCACTCAATTAAATGGTTCCAAGTGTTGCTATCATAATTAAGCATTATCCATTGGTTTACACACAGTTAAATTACCAAACAGTTCCATTTCTAACAATTCAATTTACAATTTCATTTGTTTGCTCTCAGTTTTAATCTCAAACATTTCAATTTGACCCATAAATTGGACCGTATCAGGTGCTACCTCTCTGGGTCAAAGTGGACCTGAAAGCAATGGCAATAAAGAGGTACTCCACATTCCTCAAAGATTAGAGCCTCACCAACAGAATGTTTTACGTCATGTCCAAGAAATTTGTTGTGGGGGGATGTCTCACTCGTCTTCAAAGATGAAGGCAGCCCCATATGACTGAGCACTTTTTGTTATGATTTTAATAACAAAATAATATATGATACTAAAGAAATAATATCGCGAAGACTAAACAGTAGATTTTTCATGTATAATTTCCCGTCTATGCTGATTATTTCATTTGGTTTCTTTGTTTAATGATATATCAACCTTCGTGGGTTATTTGATGATTAAGCCATCCTTGTCAAAAAATATTTGTGGTACTATTAACCCATAACTGGTGGGCACAATGTGATTCATACCTTTCCCATGAGTATTTCTGCAAAAGTAAGTGTAAATGATTGACTGGGGTTCGAACCCAGTTATTACAATGTCGCAATCAAACACATTAGCCACTACGTCACGAGTACACTACCTCCGTATCTTCTATAAAAGAGATCAAGACTTGATTTTTAAAAAAAGCTTGAGTTAGACTCTTGATGAAAGTTCGTTTTAGCAGTTTGATTTTTTTCTGAGTAATGTCTACGTTAGAATCAGTGATCAAGTCAAAGGTTACATTGTACGGTTATCAACAGTTACTCCCAATCATCATCATCATCATCATCTTGTGCCGCTACCTCGGATATCCCTGATCTTCTCACGCCACTTCTCCCTATCGTTCATCGCCTCTGGCAGGTCTTCAGGGCTACATCCCGTATCCTCACACAGCTTCTGTATGTATGTTCGAGCAGGTCGTCCTGCTATTGCTCGGCCATAAGTGGGGATCCATAGGAGTACATCACTTATGAGGTCGTCCCTGCTTCTCCAGCAGTGTCCTGCATGTCTGGTTCGTCTAACTTGGATAGTCTTCGTGATGGGAGGAAGGTGGCCGTATAGTTGGTGCCTTGAGGGGTGTTGCCGCCATGACTTGTTCAATATTGCTCGCAACATTCTTGTGTAATTGCCGTATAGTTTCTTCTCCAGCCGTTTAGTTAGCGTCCAAGTGGTGCATCCATACAGCAGTATCGATACGACCGCTGCCAGGAAGAAACTGTGTAAACAGTTAGAATCTTATTTCGTCAAAAGATTCCATGGAGATTTGCCAACATATATATATTACTTTTGATTTAAGTGTGTAAAACTATTGCAAAGTTCAGAAATTTAAAATCTAGCAACGAGAAATGTGACATCAAAACCTTCGTCACTTCGTGCTAGTTGAACTAGATTTTGTATATTGAGATTATTGCCGTTTCTTATAAAATTAGAAGTGTAGATTTAACATGGCACAGATTAACATGACAAGAATTGAAGGTTTCTCTGGGAAATGGCGCAGATAAATATTCCGGATTTCATGTCATTTATAAACACGTTTTCAAGTCAATATTTATTTTTTGGCAAATTTTTAAGCAAGAAGGCTCGACAAAACCTCTATGACCTTATATACTAAACTGGTGATGAAAAGATCGGAAAATACTGGAGTCTCCTCAAGAAGATTCAGATATGGCTTAATCTTTATTGAACGGTAGTCCGTAAAATAACGAACGTCTTTTTGAGCAAGTCCTTTGCAGTTTGCATGATGATATCACTCGCAGGAAAATGCACCAAAATAAACGTTAGGATTCGAAATACAATTAAGAAAAGAAATGAAGTTAAAAATTACTCGAGCTTGTTATGAAAAACTGTGCTCAGAAATTCTCTGGTGAAAGAAAAAAGTAGAAGAAATTAGCCAAATTCAGGCACAGAAAAAGCGTTTACAATGCAAGTAAAGCAAATGGTCCTTTTGTATGAAGACAGCTATAATGACAATTTACAATGTAAAAATTAAGGAAACCCAAACCATTTAAATATATCAGTGAACGAGCCAAGATTTTTTAAAATTTGGTATGTGACGATTAAGTTTGTTCACTTAATAACCAATTCACTGAGAATAGTCCTTGATAGCTCCTTAACATAAATTGAAGGAATTACATCGGGTTAGGTGTAGACTACAGCAGAACTCTCAGGGTCAGCAATTGTACAGGGGACGATTATTGGAAATATGAAAAAAATTGTTAACAATTTCATCCCACGAAAATAAAGCCACGCACTTGCACACACACACACACACACACACACACACACACACACACACACACAAGCATGAAGACATCTTGATTTACGTCTGGAAACAAGACATGTTGTAAAATTTAAACAATTTTTTAATTGTAAAGTATATAAACAATACTAACATTCCTATCACCTATTTTGATATTTGATATTTATTTATTAAGTATATTTTATATTAAGTAAAAAGGGCAATAAATTAAACTATGCCTCGCACTCTTGATATGAATAGAAACGAATTTATACGGAGTGAATGAAGTTGGTGGATAGAGATCAATTGACCTGACTTGGGTGGGGTCAGTACACACGAAACGGCGTTTCATGATTGTCAGTTTCACGCTTATAAACACAGACGTATATATATATATATATATATTAAGCACAAAATGAATTAGCTAATATATACCTAAAGGAACAGACAGACTACATACAAAATCAGATCAATAAGATTAGAGACTCGGATGAAGATAGAAAATCTAGGATGGCAAACAATAAACGAAGTGAGCAGAAGGGAGAGCACTGTCAAAGCTTAACTGAAAGCTACCAGCTAATAAGATCGAATACACCTGTGGAAAGAGAATTTCGATGATTTACTAGGAAACCCTCCGGAAGTCACTCATGAACAAATCACGAGAATTATAAGTAACCAATCAGACATCAAACTAGGACCGTTTACTCAAGAAGAACTCGACTCGGTACTGAGAAATATTAAAAACAGAAAGGCAACAGGGCACGATGAAATACCACCAGAAGTGTGGAAGACTAGGGAATTCTATGACATACTGCCCCGACACTGTAATGCCGTATATAACCAAAACACAATAGACAGATGAACAAAGGAATGCATCCTCCCTTTTCCTAACAACGGTGACCTCAGAATAGCCAAGAACTACCATGGTAAAACCCTTACATTCATAGAGGCCAAGATCTACATTTGTCACCTACGTAACCAAATAGAACCCTAAAACTGAGAAAATACTTAGGAAGAACCAAAATAGCTGTCAAAGAAACCCAGCCACGACATCACAGATCTTAACTATCCCTCGAATTCTAGGTGTACGCTCAGAAAACCTTCAGGAAACAATATTATTTGTTGACTTTACTGAGGCTTTTTACTCCATTCACAGAGGAAAGATGGAGGAAATTCTTCTCGCCTATGACCTACCAAAAGAAACTGTCGCAGCCATAATGATGCTATATAGAAACACCAAAGTAAAAGTCCGTTCTCCGGATGGAGATACAGACTACTTCGACATTGTAGCAAGAGTACTACAAGGAGACACACTAGCCGCATACCTATTTATCATCTGTCTAGACTACGTACTTAGAAAATCTATCGATAAAATCAAAGAAAACAATTTCAAGCTAACAAAAGAAAGAAGCAGAAGGTACCCTGCAAAAACTATTACCGACGCCGACTACGCCGAGGATATAACGCTTCTGGCAAATAAACCCAAGCCAAAACCCTGCTACATAGTCTTGAATGAGCCGCTGCCGACATCAGCTTCCATGTCAATGCACAGAAAACGAAATATATGTTCTTTAATCAAACTGACCACATCTCCGCACTAAACGGTAGCACTCTGAAAAAAGTTAACAAGTTGACCTACCAACGGAGCAGTGTCTCATCAAGCGAGACATACATCAACACGTGACTAGCAAATGCATGGAGAGCTATCAATAGACTTTCGGTCGTATGGAAGTCAGACCTGACCGATAAAATTAAACGCAGTTTCTTCCAAGCAGTGAATGTGTCGATACTGCTATATGGATGCACCACGTGAACGCTATCAAAGCAAATGGAGAAAAAGCTTGACGGCAACTACACAAGAATGCTGCGAGTAATATTGAACAAGTCTTGGAGACAGCACCACACAAATCAGCCGCTATACGGCCACCTGCCAGCCATCACGAGATCTATCATAATTAGACGAACCAGACACACGAGACAGTGCCGGAGACGTAAGGACGAGCTCATAAGTGATGTACTCCAGTGAACCCCTTCAAATGGTTGAGCAAAGGCAGGAGGTCCATTTGGAACCTACATACCGCAGCTGAGTGCCGAAAGGGGATGTAACCCTGACGATCGGCCGAAAGCAATGGAGTATAGGGAAGTGTGGCGAGAGAGTGTCAGGAATATCCGTGCTGCGAGCGACATGGTGATGATATATATATATATATATATATATATATATATATATATATATATATATATATATTATATATATATATATATATATGTATAAAGGACTGACACTGCTATTACGTCGTTGTTCTCTATATAACACAACTCTATCTTAGGTCGATCTCTATTTTTCTTTCAGTCACACTCTTTCTCTCTCTCTCTCTCTCTCTCTCTCTCTCTCTCTCTCTACACACACACACACACACACACACACATATATATATATATATATATATATATATATATATATAATATATATATATATATATATTATATGAAAGATAAACTGATAATCACTTTATGTCGTAGTCTCTCTATCTGCAGTATCCAAACTTAAATCTATTAATTACTCTCTCTCGATATATATATATACACACACACACACACACACACACACACACACACACACACACACATATATATATATATATATATATACAGAGAGAGAGGGGGAGAAAGAGAGAGAGCGAGAGAGAGAGAGATAGAGAGAGAGAGAGAGAGTGTGTGTGTGTGTGTGTGTGTGTGTGTGTGTGTGTGTGTGTTTTCTATAAATACTTCTATGAATATCTGTCTTTCTCTCAGCAAATATTCAGCCATTAAAATTGAATAAAACATTTCTATTTATTATAATTCATTTTTATTAGAATTATCATTATTCACATTTTAATTCTGTTTTATTTATCTCATTCGAAGCCTCACCAACATGGTAATAGGAATTCGTTACAAAGATAAGTCATAAGATATTCTAAAAGTGAAAAGAATTTCCGCAAAGAAATATGACATACGTGAATAAACGATACGTTTTTCGTCTATAAATTATTAAAAAAAAAGTTGGTGGATGAAAGACAAACTTAATTTCTCTTTTATTAGCTTATATAACAAAATGTATTGCCAAACATCCATTTATATTCGTATTTCTTGAAAAGCGAGTAATCTGTTCTACATAACACCAGTTACATTTTAACAAATTCAAAATAGAAGTATTAACTTTTCAAAAAAAAAAAATGTGCTAAATAGAAAATAGTACAAACATGGTTGTGAAAATGTAAAAAGCACACACACACACACACACACACACACACACACACACACATATATATATATATATATATATATATATAAATATATATATATATATATATATATATATATATATATATATCGTTCTGATTTATGAAAGTACCAGTGCTATCAAAACTGCGTACCACTGCATTATTATAAGTATATATGTATGCTGATATATGGTGGTTTGTATACATACCAAGACTATGGCATCAGTCCATGAAGACACACAGGTGTTCATTTTCGGTGTGAAAAATCTAAATGGGAAGAAATATAAAATCGGTATTTGTATGTCGGTATACAAAGCTGGACAGTTTTAAATAAATATCAAAGAAAAGTATAAGTAAAGTATAATTATTCCTTAAGATATCTCAGCGTTTAAACCGGGCCAAAATTTATCTCTTTTTTTTCTCTCAATAGTCTGTCTCAATTTCTCTTAAGATATATATTGCTAACAGTTTATTCATAAGTCTATGTATACTTTTTCTTTTTCTCTATTTTTACCAATCTAAACAACGTCTCGACTGATAACCGGCAATATCTGCAAAGTTCAGAGAAATATGAGAAGAAAAAGAGGCCTAGTTTGATCTAAAACGCCTAATCGCAAGGTTGAAAAGATAATCAATGGAAAACTAAGACTTTAAGAAATCATTTCAACGAGACAGAAGCAACACATTTTTTATGTAAGCATTTGTAAGTCAAAGCCTAAAACTGAGATAAAAAGAAAAATAACGTCAAGCAGCTTGTGAAACGACGTAGCAAAGCAGATGCAACTAATGAGCGCCAAAAGGAATATATATATATATATATATATATATATATATATATATATATATGTGTGTGTGTGTGTGTGTGTGTGTGTGTGTGTGTTGTGTGTGTGTGTCCGTAGCCATTAACTAACAAATGCTGCCCATCATATCGGGAATTTTTTAGATAAATGCATCAGACCCAGTAAATTTCGAGAATAAATCAATTTCCCGTCCAATTTTCAATTGAATGATAATTATTTCGACATCTATTTATGGCATGTCATAGTCAGTATTCTATTAAGCTTTTGCTGACGTAAAAGCAATGAAGGTTTCTCTATCTTTAAAGCAAAATGTAAAACAATAATTTTATCAAATAATTCTCAGAAAAAAAATTATCTCCACCCCGAACAAAAATGTATGTGGTGGTTTATGTTAAACTTTAAATTCTAACTTGTCATCATTTATTTACAATAGAGCAATACATATATATATATATATACATATATATATATATATACACACACATATATATATATATATATATATATATAATTAAGGTGTTGTTTGTTTCTAGTTCCTAAGCAAAATATATGAATCTCTCCTCTTCCTTTTAAATGTATAATAATCAAAGATTCTAATTATTTTCATTTAATGTAGTTCCATATTTCCACGAAATTATGACAATTCAAAAATTACCGATAAATAAAATAAAATCTACCATAAAATTTACTTACGAACTGAAGAAGTGCTGGGTCAACTGAGTAGACTGCTTCCGTTATATTTTTACTAGATATTATCAGCTTGTGGCTTTTTTCAATGGGAAAACATTTTTTATTAGGTCTATGTATGTTAGAACTACGTAACTTAGGCAGAGTATAAATAAATATGGTGCTAATATTTCTCCTTGCAAGATTTCTGCAACTATGTCAGCGTGTTTTTACAAGCATTAATATAGCGGTTATAGTTTCTTTTGGAAGACCATTCGCAAGTTGTATTTGCTCTGTGTATGAAATCGAATGTCTGGAAGAAACACCTTCGATGAGTCGACAGATTGTAAGAATTTGTGACGTTACTGAGCGATTCCTACGAAAACAGTTCTGATTATTCCTAAGAATTTTCTGGATTGTGGGTCGGATACGATCGAGAAGGGTATTACAAACTTTTGCCGCATTAGATGTCCTTTCGTTCATAGTATGCACTGTACAAATGATTTAATTTTTTTTTCAGGTGTTTCCGGAAGAGTGCCAAATTTGCTTCTTTCAGTTAGCATTTATTCATTGCATATATCTCTTTTGCTAAATGAGTACCAGTCATAACGTATGGGTTGACTGTTTGTTTCTTACTCCTACGTAGACACAGACTTATCTTTGCCGAGTAGGTTCTATGATTCGAAGATACTCTTTGAAAAGAAGGTCATGCCTCACGATTCTCACCTTTTGTTTATGGATACATTATCTCGCCTAGCTTTAGCATTATTTAGTAGGTTTAGATTAATTGTTTTCCATTTTATATATATATATATATATATATATATATATATATATTTATAATATATATATATATATATATATATATATATATGCGTGTGTTTGTGCATGTGTGTGTGTGCGCACAGCGAGTGTTAACAAAAATAGTGGGTAGTATTGGAAAATCTTTGAGCAGTTATCAATGTCGTAATTGTTCTTAGCTTGTGTCGATGTTGGAATAACTTTAAAAGAAATGTCTTTTTGTGCAGATTGTTTTGAAGTTTTAAAATTTGCTTTTATATGAGAAGATATGTCACAAAATAGCGACAAAAAAGAACAATACCGTAGAGTATCCATTCGTTCAGTGAAAATTATTTTCTGGTGATCAAGTGTTTTGAATTGACAATTTCATTTTCCTTATACATAGTGAACACTTTACATTGAGATATGCGAATGGAAAATATTTCTTCAACTTAGGGGTATACGTTTTTAATTATCCATAACTGTTTTAGTACAACATTTTAATGACGCATTTGTTTAAAGTGGAATTACATCTTTTAATTTGTTTCAAAGTGGTAGTGAGGAGATGATTAACTTTGATGTTAAAGTCACTTTGGATCTATCTTTATAGATTGTTTACTAATTTTTCTCTGTCTGTTTCTATTGTCGTTCAATTTTTTTCTTTCTTTCTGTAATGATTAATGTTTCCTCTCTGTTTAAGTCGTACTCTTCAACAAGAATTAGTTTGTAGTAATACGTAGATTTGATTTTCTGTCTGTATTTATTCAATCTAAAGTGAAATGGCTATTCTGAATTTCTAATGAATTGCTTTTGGCATCGTTTGCAATCCCATAAATAAATCAAATGTTTGTTCCAGCGATTAAACTGGTGGCATTTTTTTAAAATAATAAAGTTGGTGAATGAGTTAGTTAATTTGATAATTTTACAGCTGGCGTTGATCTTAACATAATATGGTTGCCAAATTTAATATATTGCGTTTTGGGATCCTTAAGGATTACTATATTCTTTCATATTTTGTTGCTTCATATTCTGAGGTTATTCAGTTGACAATATGCTTGTATACCTGTTTTTTTCTCGGCTTAATTTCAAGTTATCCCCCGGGTTTTAATTATTTTAGCTAGCCGTAAGAGAACTTTGTTAAATGTTGTTTCGCGGAAATTTTATTCAGCTTCTAATTTGGATTTAGTTTCAAGGCATCTTTCCAAGAGTTATTGATATTTTGCTTCTGCGGTTTTCAATTA
Organism: Sepioteuthis lessoniana; assembly: GCA_963585895.1. Taxonomy (NCBI): domain Eukaryota; kingdom Metazoa; phylum Mollusca; class Cephalopoda; order Myopsida; family Loliginidae; genus Sepioteuthis; species Sepioteuthis lessoniana. The sequence continues at coordinate 78,110,379 of OY757931.1, read as the reverse complement.
AAATCTCGGAGTCGATATCTTTTATGTGTTTGTAATTTTTCTGCTTTTTTGTACAGTGTTTGTAGTTGCTTGTTATATATCTATATTTACATATATATTAAAATACCTAAATTACAATTGTTTTTTTTTTCTATGACCGAATTTGACAGAGTCAGAAATCATGTTTATATTCGTTAATATATATATATATATATATATATATATATATATATATATATATATATATATATATATATATTAATATGATAAACGTATGTATGTTTTTTTTCTTCTTTTTTTGTTCATCTACAAACAGACTTTTTCGTTGTATCACAAAACTTCAGTGAGGCTAGACACACGGGAGGCTTCGAGATGGGATCGAAACCCGCAAAACATTTTGTTAGGCTTAGTATCTTACTGCCCTAGGCACCAGGTGACATACATCAGCGCGTGAATAACAACACATTATGCATCAGCTTTCGCTTATTTACATATATATATATATATTTATTTATGACATGGTAGTGTCTGTGATCATTGGTATCATGCTTAAGCCCTCGTCTGACAGACAAAAATATTTTCAAAAAAGACCGATTATGTGGTTAATTGCGCCATTTTCGGTGGTTTTTCAAGTAAATTTCCCAAATTTCCCAAATGCACTACGTGGACGCTAACAAAACGTATGGACAACTAGCTTGATGGCAATTGCACAAGAATGCTGTGAGCAATACTGAACAAGTCCTGTAGGTAACACCCCACAAAACAGCAGCTTTTCGGTCATCTTACACCCATCACGAAAATGATCAAAGTTGGACGAACCAGATATGCAGGGCACTATTGAAGATGTAAGGACGAACTCATAAGCGATATACTCTTGTGGACCTCTTCACATGGACGAGCATATCAGTACGACCAGGTAGAACCTATATAAAACAGCGTTGTGCCGACACAGGGTGTAGCCTAGAAGACTTCGCAGGAGCAATGAACGATAGAGATGGGGTGCAAGAGAGGGTCAGGGAAATCCGTGCTGATGATTTTATGGTTAATTTTTGTTCGAAGATGAATTTTGTTTGTGTATATGTGTGGCTAAATTTGTTAGCATTTCAATGTTAGTATGTTTGTGTATGTGCAGTCGCTCGTGCATACATCCATGCATATATCTGCACATATAGTAGCATGGATCTTTACATATTTACACATGCTTCCGCTGTCTGTTGTTAGGACGGAGTGGGGCAAAGAAAGAGAGTGCGAGAAGGGAAAAGTGGATGAAGTGGGTGGGATTGTTACACTCAGGGGGATTTCTTTTTCTCTTGATCCTACTTAACTTTGTGATAGCTAAGGTTTTATTATATGTTCATATGAAATGTATGTCGTTTGGGTCGCCAACTTTACTTACTTTTTATATATATATGTACATGCAGTAATATCCGTTACATAAAGTTTCATGTCCTGTGCTCGATCATCAAATGAAAATGTGAAAAAAGTGGACAATCAAACGTATTTACAGTGTGATCTATTGTCACATGCTGAGATGTAAGAATACATGAAACGTTCATGATATACATATATATATATGTGTGTGTGTGTGTGTGTGTGTGTGGGTGTGTGTGCGCACGAGTGTGTGTGTGTGTGTAGATCAATAGACATAATTGTGGCAAATGAAGAACAGAATTGGATTTACTCGGTGTGATGTGTACATTTAAACATAAAATTGTTTCTTTTGATCTGCAATTTGTTTCCAGCATGTTCCAGTAATAACACAATCTTACTTTCAAACGCAGTATTCAGCTATTGCACCTTCTTTACTCTATTTGGCCATTCCCTGATGATAAGGGATTTCTAGTTTTCACGAACTCAATGAATCGAAAAATGAATGGCCATTAGTGTCGCCATCTCCAAGGAAAAATCTCTGTCAATAAAACCAGCGGAGGTGTTGGAATAATTATCCTTCGTCTTACTGTAAAATATATAAATAGCGTAGAGAAAATGTAACGGAGAATGAAGCGTTCTCCTTTTAGCCATCGGAACTCACATACTTAGCAAGGAAACGGGCATCATAATACTCTTCAAAATAGGCTATCTTCCCCTGTCTAACACTTCCCTAAATACATATTTGTGATCATCTGTAGGGACATGGATGTTCACGTAGACAAAGACAAAAACGATAAATACTGTTTTCTCAAATCTTTAAACAGAAATTGGAAAAATCTAGCCGAGTTTTCATGCAAGAACAAGCTTGCTTGCTTTAAACACTAAATTTCTGAAAATGAAAGAGAATTCATACACTTACACCAACAAATATAAGTCAAAACCACAGTTAGATTATATATCTATAAACACGAATTTAATAAACGGTGCTGTTGACTGTGAGGCATACACAAATTTTGAAAGGGTTTCTTCTAATGATAGAATCAACACAGTAAATATTCGCTTGAGTCTACGCAGTGATAAGCAGCAGAAAGGTAAAACTTTTCATAATGGCTGGTCCTACCTTGTCAACTGTGATATACGCAATTTCTATTCAGTAACTGAAAGAAACAGGTTTTTGTAAACTTCAGTGGACATCTGAAAGACACACACCAAATGATGGCTAAGAAAAAAGTTTTACCGCCCAATGAGAGCATGCCAACTAAAATAAAAGCAAATATAAATTTTCTTGGGAGTAAAAAGCTGTCAGAAAAAATATTAAAAGATAACTTATAAAAAAAGTATCGCTACTGAAAAGAAGAGATCCAAAAATCACCATTGTACTGATATACAAGAAATCTTGTAAAACTGATTAAACCTACAAAAACTATCTAATACAATTAAGATCAAATCAATAATATCATAAATGCTGAATATAAATTATCTCACTTGTAGACACATAACGAAATTATTTGGAGGAAAAGCACCTCGTGATAAAAACTTAAAGCTGCCGGTCAAAAAGAAAATCATCAGAAGTGGAAAGACCATTTCAAGAATCTGCTTGAGAATCCTTCTGCAGACACAAACAAACCAAGAAATTACACATGATCAATTATACATAAAAGTTGGATACTTCATGACAACTGAACTTTATATTGTTCTAAAAAAATATTGACAAGTTACGGAACTCGATGAAATATCATCTGAAATATAGAAGACAATTTAATTTAATGGTATTCTTCCTAGATTATTCAAAGTTCTCTGTAAATAAAATGCAATAGAGAAGAAAGAGAAAAGCTGTTACTTCCCTTTTCCAAAGAAAATTGATTTCGGAATCACAAAGAACTACATAAGCACGACTTTCACTGCCATAGCTGCTAAGTTTTAGAGTGCCCTGCTTCTTAATCGAATCCTAACTGAAGTAAGGAAAATTCTCAGAAAAACCAGCATTGTTTTCGGATTAATCGTTCAACATATTCAGACAATTTGTTAAATCCTCGAAGCAGTATGGGAAAAATATCTAGAGGCAACACTTGTAGATTTCTCCAAATAATCTGATTCTATACACAGCAGATAGAGGAGCAAATATTTTAGCACATGTTCTTCCTAAATGAACTGTTATTGCTACAATGAAACTTTAAAAATCGCTAAAGCAATGGCATAGTCACCCTATTGTGACACTGATTTGATCAATATTGGTGCAAAGACTTGCAGGGAGATACATTGCCACTATTCCTGTCTCTGTCTAGGTTTCTTTTTACAAATAAAAATAGATCTAATCAAAGAAAATGGTTTCAAACTAAAACAGGAAAGAAGTAAAGGATATCCTGCTGAAGCTATTACTGATGCAGACAATATAAATGCCCTAGGACGTGCCGGTGGTGTAATGGTTATCGTCGTAGGAAATGGATACGGCGACACGAGTTCATATCCTGGATTACACTAATTGCATTTCACATAGCACTAATGCCCTTGGGAAAGATGTGAATCCAAATATTCTCCCTCCAGCTATGGGTAAATAGTATGGCAGACTAGGTTCTTCAGCTTTGGTGAGGCAACTAGTATAGGGGAAGGAAAACTCTGAATTCAAACCTGTTAAACGTCGCTTAAAAATTGACCTTGTGTGATATCTTGCCCGAGCGGAGGGGTTAGTAAATACGTATATTGATGATCTAGTGATTCTTTCAAATGCACGGTTCGAGCCTAATCTCTGCTGGATAGTCAAGAGCAGACAGCTAGAATAAGTGGTTTCTAAGAGATTTCACCTAAAAATCAGTCCTTGTGTTTAAATTTAGATTGAGATATTTTATAAAATACCAAGACTCTAAAGCCATTAAAGTAGTTCACACACATTGGTAAAGTTATATTAAAATTCGCTTATCTAAAACATGGACTACTATCGACAGTTTAATGAGCATATGATAATATAAAGACGGAATTCTTCCAGGTTGTAGCTGTATTAGTACTATTGTATGGCTGAACTAATAGGGATTTACAAAACTCTTGGAGAAACAACACTGGTATGTTGCTTGTTATTTCAATTCAAGAGAAACTGTACGGGTTATATATTCCCATTTCACAAACTATTCAAGGAAGACGAGCAAGATATGATTGACAGTGTTAGTGCTGGTGGACAATCTCATGAGTTGAATTCTTCTATGGATACACTAGTGTTGGCTGAAGAGCAAAAACTCATATGCATCAATTCTGTTGAGATTTTTCGGTGCTTTTTTGAGGACTTATCTGAAGTGATGACCCATAGAGATGGATGGCGTAAGTAAATCAATGGAATCAGTGCTGTTGTCACTCCTAGATAATGAGAACGATCATTATCATTCCTGCTCATCCATAATAGTATCAAACATTTTATGTACATGAAAACTTTCTTATTTCTATATATATATATATATATATATATGGTCTGGATACCATTCTCATCTTCATTTCCCTTTTAATCAATTCAATCTATTTACATTTTTTTGAACGACTTTCGATAGGGTCACTTGACAAATATCGGATAAAAGGGCCCCGGCGATTCCAATATTTTTTCTCTCCTTTTATCACTATCACTTCTCTCAGTATTTGTTGTATATATATATATATATATATATATATATATATATATATATAAAGGGATTAATATCTGTTTGGGAGTAACAGGTTTCCCGGTGACAAGAAATGGTCGGATTGAGATATTACAAAGTATGTTGCTATCGTAACATGAGTCGTCACCTGAAACCCCTTCACGTCGTGATTGATAGATTTTAATGACATTTCAACCTTTCTAGGATTGCGTTATTTCCTTTTACCAAGCTCTAAAGAAATATAAAGATATGCATATTTTTTCATCGTTAGTATTACTAATATGAGACAAAGAGTTATTGCCCAAAACTTAGATTTAAATTGACAGATAAATTTTAATGACGTGTCAAACTTTCTAGATTTATTCTATGCTCAAACATAACAAAATTGCGTTTCTATTCAACCAACATTACACAGATCTCCTGAGCTGGAGCCTCATTATAAAATACAATTTAATATCCTACAGAGGACACCTTGTTCCTAGTGATCGCCAATGGCCAGGGATACCTGGGTTCAATCCCAGGTCGAGTCATACCAGACACAAAAAATGGTACTTGATGCCTCCTTGCTTAACACTCAGCATTATAAGGTACGGACCAAGGATAAAGTGGAGCAATCCTGGTAAATGTGTAGCTTCCTACCCTCCATCTTGGTGTAGTAGCTATAGAAAAGGGAGCTTTCGGGTCACCCTAAACTAGGGTCGCCAACTTTCCTTTTTACTTTACACTGATCTCATGAGCCTCGTTATGAGGTAGAGTTCAATATCATACAAAAGACACCTTGCGTTCCTATACAACTAACATTACACAGATTTCCTGAGCAGGAGCGTTGCTATAAGATGCATTTTAATGTCATACAGTAGACACTTTGCGTTCCTATTCAACCAATATTGAACAGATCTTCTGAGCAGGAGTATTACTATAAAATGCAGTTTAATGTCATACAGAGGACACCCCATTTTTCTAACCTGCGCCGATGAGGCTCCGTGTAATCAGGGTTATATAACTGACTCATTACATTCGGTGAATTAAGAAATATTTAGGATTTTAATAGAATTAATTTGATGTGGTAATGATTTGAAAAAAATAAATAAAAATATAATCCTATTAATATTCGGTTCACGCATTATTTCGGTATAATCGACTCCGATTAACCAGATAAAAATATTTCAAGCGCAGATGATTTACTGAAGTGATCAAAAAAATTTTTCACTAATATTCATCGCACATTTATGTGGGTATTACATGATTAACATTACATGATTCTGCATACAAATAAAGGAATCGGAACAAAAGTTTAGACTCTGAGTGTCTAACAACTAAACACAAACGATTATATTGTTCTTTTATTTATTGATATGTTTTAGTTTAAGAGTAATCTGTTAAGCCAATTTAAAATGGGGGAGAAAGACGAGAATATGACGATGTTTAAGAGTCTAAAATAAAAATAAGGTAAGTACTTTAAAGCAGTAAATAACTAAAAAAGATTTGAACACATGCCAGAGACATATCAAAATGATAATAATTTCTTCAGTAATAAGAACATTTGTCAAATGATCAACGGAAATGATGTAACGCAAAAAAATATTGCAGAAATATGTAAAAAATTTACGTCATGTTTTGGTTGAAGTTTTTGAATTTACGACAAGTTTTTGTTGAGGTTTCAAAATTTTAGAATTCGATAATAAATGATAATTAATGAAATAGCTTTTGATTCTTTAATATATATATATATATATATATATATATATATATATATATATATATATATATATATATAAGATGTATAAAGAACATTTTTCGTAATTTCATAGCTTAAATAATCCATGTCGAAATGCATGGTTATCGTCGTAGGAAATGTATACGAATCCGAATCCTGGACGAGACTGATTGCATTTCACATAGCACTAATAACCTTGGGAAAGGTATGAATCCAATTATTATCCCTCCAGTTATGGGGAAATAGTAGGGCAAAGTGGATTCTTCAGCCTTGGTGAGGCGACTAGTCTTGGAGGAAAACTCTGAATTCAAACCTGTTAAACTCTGTTTAAAATTGACTTTGTGTCAGAACCTGCCCGAGCGGAGGGGTTGGTAAACATGGTTAACAGAACTAATTAATATCTTAGTCAATTTTTCTCATCAGTTCATATGAATTTTTTTTCGTTTTCTTTAAACAACATATATGTTTGATTAAACCTCATACCTTACTCAAATATATATATATATATATATATATATATATATATATATATATATATATATATATCACCTCTCAGACACACGTGTCAAAACAACTAATAACAAAATATAACAATGAGGCTGAAAAACTCTCATCTTCCGGTATACGTAACATTCTCAATTGCAACACAAAATCCCTTCATAAAAATAACAATAAAAAGTACTTACAAATCTTTGAGGCAATGTGCATTAAAAATGATATATCAGTATCAAAAGGTGAATTAGCGCCAATATACTAAACATATTTTTATCTGGTCGTCTAACATCTGCTCGTCCAAGTAAACTTGTCCACAGGAGAACGTCACAAATAAGTTTACATTTACGTCTCCAGCAGCGTTCCATATGTCTTGTTCGTCAGATTTGAATGGTTTTAGAGATGGGGGTATGTGGCCGTACAGCTTCTGTTTTGTGGGATTTTGCTTCTAGAATTTGTTCAATATAGCTCTTAGCATTCTCGTTCAATTGCCGTCAAACATTTTTTTCTATATGCTTATTCAGCGTCTATGTAGTGCATCTATATAGTCGAATGAACACGACTGCTGCGAGGAAAAAATGCGTTAATTCTATCGGATAGGTTCGTTAACCTATCGATAGATGTCCAAGCCTTCGCTACTTCCTTATTGATGTCACTTTCCATGTTATGTCTTGGATCAGTTTCTCAGAAAACCATTCTGATTCTTCCTAAGAAATTTCTCAATTTCAGGTTCAATGCGTTTGAGTAACGAATCATTGTAAATCTAAGGCCTCATGGAACTAAGAGTTATACCTTGGTAATCTTTAGCAATTCCGATGTCACCTTTCGTGGTGTAATGGTTAAAGCGATGAACTGCGGAATCGTAGTACGCGAGTTCGTACTCCAGTCGCGGTATTATGTTCACTTTCGGGCAAATACCCTTGGGAAAGGTATGAACCCCCTTATTCTCCCTCCAGCTATGGGTAAATAGTAGGACGGACTAGGTTCTTCAGCCTTGTTGAGGCAACTAGTCTAGGAGAAGGAAAACTCTGAATTCAAACCTGTTAAACTCCGCTTAAAAATTGACCTTGTGTGATATCCTGCTCGAGCGGAGGGGTTGGTAAATAGTACCTTTCTTGGGAAAAGGGAGGATGCAGGCTTTTGTCCATCTGTCTATTGTTTTCTGGTTATATATGGTGTTGCAGAATCATAGCAGTGCATCATCAAATTGCCTCGTTTTCCATACTTCTGGTGGTATTCCATTAAGACCACCGGGTTTATTTTCATTTTTATTGGTTCCAAGTCGTGTTCTTAAGTAAACTGTCTAAGTTTGATGCTTAGTTGATTATCGATAAATCTTCTTCTTAGGCAAATCAGTAACTTTAGGACACACACACACACACACACACACACACATATATATATATATATATATATATATATACCATGACGTGCTGCTAGCACAGATTTCCCTGATCCTCTCTTATCACTCGTCCTTAACGTTCATCTCTGTCGGTAGGTCTTCTATGCTACATCCTGTATCAATACATAGCCGTTGTAGATAGGTTCTACCTAGTCACCCAACTCTTGTTCGACCGTGTGAAGGGGTCCACTGAACTACATCGATTAACGACTTGTTCCATATTGCTCGCAACATTCTTATGTAATTACCGTCTTGCTTCTTCTCCAGCCGTTTACTTAGCGTCCAAGTAGTGCATCCATACAGTAATATCGACACGACCGCTGCCTGGAAGAAACTGCGTTTCATTTTATCGGTCAGGTCTGATTTCCATATGATCGATAGCTTATCAATAGCTGTCCATGCCTTCGTTAGTCGCGTGTCGATATCTTTTTCGGTTGGTGAGATACTGCTTCCTAGGTACTTGAATTTGTCTACCAGTTTCAGAGTGGTTCCATCTAGTGTGTTTGGTCTGTTTGATTATAGCACATATATTCAGTTTTCTGTGCATTGACATGGAGGCCAATGACTGTGGCAGCTCGTTCCAAACAATGCAGTAGTGTTTCGGCTTGGTTGGGTATATTTGCCAATATCGCAATGTCATCGGCGTAGTCGGCATTGGTAATTGTTTTTGCTGGGTACCTTCTGCTTATTTTCTTTGTCATCACGAAGCCGTTTTCTCTGATTTTATCAATCGATGTTCTAAGCATGTAGTCTAGACAGATGATAAAGAGGTATGCGGCTAGCGTGTCACCTTGTAGTACTCCTGCTACAATGTCAAAGTATTCTGTGTCTTCATCCGGTGAACGTACTTTCACATTGGTGTTTCTATAGAGAATCGTTATTGCAGCTACGGTTTCTTTTGGTAGGCCCTATGCTATTAGAATTTGTTCCATCTTCCCTCTGTGAATGGAATCGAAGGCCTTGGTGAAGTCGACAAATAGTTATGTTGCCTGTAGGTTTTTTGCCCGTACGCCTTCACGGATTCTACGGATGGTCAATATTTGTGAGGTCGTTGATCTATTTCTTAGGAAGCCATTTTGATTTTTCCTAAGAATGTTTTCCATTTCGGATTCTATGCGGTTTCGTAGTAGGGTATTGTAAATTTTGGCTGCTATGGATGTAAGTGCTATACATTGGTAGTTCTGGGCTAATCCGTGGTCACCCTTTTTAGGGAAGGGGAGGATGCATCCCTTCTTCCATCTGTCTGTTAGATTTTGATTATAGAATGTGTTGCAGTGTCGGAACAGTATGTCGTCGAATTGTTTGGTATTCTATACCTCTGGGAGAATCTCATCAAGCGCTGCAGCTTTCCTATTTTCAATTTTTCTAAGAACAGAGTCGAGTTATTGTTGAGTGACCGGTCCTAATTTAAATTCCAATTGCTTACTAATAATTCTGGTGATTGGTTTATGCGTTACTTTCGGTGGGTTTCCAAGTAGATTTTTGAAATGCTGTTTCCACAGTCTTATTCTTTCTTGTTGGTTTGCCGCTTTCAATTTTGCTTTGGCTGTGCTCTTTCTTCTTCTTACTTCGTTTATCGTTTGCCAGGCTATCCTATATTGCCAATCATCCACTTAGTCTCTAATCTTATCTATCCGATTTTGTCTGTTCTTTTAGATATATGCCTTCAATTTGATATTGTGCCTATATATATATATATAGAGAGAGAGAAAGACACAGACCAAAAGAGAGCGAAAGAGTGAGAGAAAGAGCGAGAGAGAGAGGCAGATAGATGTATTGGCAGAAAGAGACAGACAGACAGACCATCAGTGAGAGAGAGAGAGAGAGAGAGAGAGAGAGAGAGAGAGAGCCTGATAAAACAACCCAATACAAATTTAAATATCTGAACTGAATGGTTAAACACATCAAGACATTCTGGCGTTCTGACTTATTTCATTATTCATTATTCAACACTCCTTGTTTCAGCGATTTCATCAGTCGATTTTAATACTTTCTAATTCCAAGGAATTGTACATTGGGAAATTTCGCATTAAATTTGGTTCTCAAAAGTTTGCAAAATGTATATGAGCTGACACTGCATAAAGGAATAGAGACGAGGATGAAACTAATGCTTCTTGCATTTATTTCAAATGGAAAAGCTGTTGCGTCTCCCAATATTGTTGCTAGCCGCTCAATAATATATTTCAATATTTATATGAACGTACATTTTACTCTTAAGTTTTGAGCTTCATTCCTTTAAAGATCTATATATATGCGTGGTGAATTCAATAAGTTTCGAGACTTTTTTTTACAGGTAATTAAAATTGTCGTAGACTCTTAGAAATTCACTATGTTATTGCTATACAACTTATGAGATGACTGACCGATTTTTATGAGTTCAGGTTCAAATGAACAGTTACAGCAGGAATTGGAATACACCCTACTAAATCCTGATTGTCTCAGCTGGGGAATTTTAAAAATGCAAACTGGACGTGAGAACACTTTAGGAGAAGGATATGCAATAAAATTCTGCTTTAAACTTGGAAAAATGCCACGGAAATATATGGAATGCTTCAGACAGATTTTGGAGCATCTTGCATGAATTGAGCATCGGTTTTTGAGTGGCATAAGAGATTTACGGAAGGCAGGGATTCTGTGAGGAATGATGAAAAGTATGGGAGGAGTAAGGAAGTCAATACACCAGAGTTGATAGGCCAAACGGTTAGGGTTAGGGTTACTATGTTGAGGATTTAAGGGAGTTCAGGAAGAGATTCCGTCGAAAACGCACCAGTCCACAACTCCATCCTTGTCACAGACTATTTAAGCAAGATGGGCATCAAGACAGTTCCTCAGCCTCCCTATAGTCTAGACCTTGCTCCCTGTGACTTTTGCTTATTCTCTAAGCTCAGAGGCTATCGCTATGAGACAATTGAGGAGATGAAAGCAGCGGTGACGAAGGTCATTGACATGCTCACCCAAGAGGACTTCCATGGGACCTCCGAGAAATCATTGGAACGGTACAACAATTATATTGCAGCCGGAGGGGATTACTTCGAAGGGGGCGAGAGTTTTATGTGTGCACTATCAATAAAAGTGCCCATACGAAAAGAAAGTCTGGAAATTTATTTAATGATCCTCGCATATATATATGTTAATTTTTGACACGATACATGCAAAAAGGGGGATAAGATTTGCATGTAACCAATGTTGTTATTCTCAATAATGCAAATTTTCTTTGCTATTTAGGAAATATCAGCCCGACTGAATATTCTGGCTGGATTTCTGATTCGTTTGCAGAATAGCATAAATGTAGGTGATTATTCCTTACACCGTTGTGTCCGCTTATTAACTTTTCTCACAACAAACACGTTCTTATTTTTATTATAGTAATAAATCACATTTTTCTTTCTTTGTTTTTTACTTTGTTTATGAGAGTATATTTATTCCTTTAAGTTTTCATTTATTTTCTTTAAATATTTGCTTTTCTTTCCTTTTTTTATTATTTCCTTTCTTTACTTACTTGTTTATTGTTTTTTTAATGTTTGTTTTATTTACATTTTAATTTGTTGTCTTTAAAAATGTCATTTTTCTTTCTGCTTTTCTTTCCTTCTTTGTTTCCTGAATTCATTTTCTTCAGTTTTTTTTTTTTTTTTTTTTTGCTTGCTTTCCTTATTTTTCCCATTCATAATTTTCATTTCATTCATTGTCTTTGAATGTTCTTTCTTTCTTTTTTTTTTTATATTCCTTTCATCTTTTCGTTTATTTTCTTTCTTTCCTTCTTTCTTTCTTTCTTTCTTTCTTACATTCCTTTCATCTTTATCTTTTCGTTTATTTTCTTTGTTTCTATGTTTCTTTGTTTCTTTTTTCATTCATTTCTTATCTTTATGTTTATATTCTTTCCTTCTTTCTTTCTTTCTTTTCGTTTTTTTTTCTTTTCGTTTATTTTCTTTCTTTCTTTCTATCTTTTTTTGTTTATTTTCTTTCTTTTTTTTTTTTTCTTCCTTTCCTTCTTTTGTACTATGTTTTATTTTTCTTTCTAATTTATTTTTTTATATTTCTTCTTTCCCTTACATTCATTGTTTGTTTTACATTTTTGTTTATTTTCGTTGAATATTTGTTTCGTTTTCTTTTCTTTTTTCACTATTCATTATTTTTATTTTTATGATTCATTCTTTTTTCCGCTTTACATTTCTTCCATCTTTCATATTTTCCTTTATTGCCGTTGACTATTTGTTTTTATTCCTTTTTCCCCCATATCCATTCAGTTATATATTTTTGAATCATTTGTTTTCATCACAAATTGTTTTCTTTTCTCATTTCGACTTTGTAATTCATTTCTCTATCAATCAATCTACATTAGTTTTATTTTGTTTCTTTTGTTTCATCTTGTACTTTTTTTATCATTTTCTTTGAGAACCCGTTTTTTTTTCACCTTTCCTTCATTCTTTCCTTTTTTTTCTTTTATTTCCTTTTTTTCCTTTTCTTTCCTTTTCTTTCCTCTTCTTTTTTCCTTTTCTTTTCTTTTGTTTTTTTTTTTCATTCCTTTCTGTCTTGATTTATTCCTGGTTGTTTTCTATCATTATTGCTTTTTATTATTTTCATTCTTTAAAATTTTGACTCATATTTGCATATCCTTAGCTTTCTCGTTCATTTTCTTACCGATTACTTTTTAAAGATTTCATTCTCTTTTATTTTGTTTGTTTTCTTTTCTCAGTCAACTTTATTTTATTACTTTTCGTTTGTTCTATTCTTTATAAAATTCCATTCATTCTCATGAAGTATATGGCTCTTTCTTTCTTTCTTTCTTTCTTTCTTTCTTTCTTTCGTTCTTTTGTTCTTACTTCCTTTCTTTCGTTTTATTTCCTACTTTCTCATCTTTTCTCTCTTCAGTCTTTTCCTTTCACAATAACTTCATTTTCTTTCATGATGAAGCCATTATTCTGATTTATCTAATCTTTCTGCATTTTTATTTTTCAAGTCGGACTCATATCTCATTCTCTTCCTTTACTTTTATCCGCCTTCTTCTTGTTTAATTCCCTTCTACTTTTTTTCTTTTGTTTATTACCTCCCTGTCACAGTATCCATTTTCTTTCAATTTATCTTCTTCTCCAAAACTCTCCCTTTCTTTATACCCTATTCATATCTTTTTCTTTGCTTACCCCTCTACTTAGCTGTTGAATATTTCTTTTTCTTTTTTTTTTCACATCTAATTGTTCTTCAACGTGTAAGACAAGAAGCAACTACGGATCCACAACGTCTGATTTGATTAGTGTTCAATAAACCGAAGATATTCTTCGAACGTTGGGTGCATAAATAAATCCGTAATGGAGAAAATGGCGATTGACGATATTCTGATGCTGTTTAAACATGGATAAAGCTAAATGGATTTTCGTCATGGATTTTTTTTTACAGAATGAACGGAAAATATACAGACATTGAGGACACTGCAACTGACTCAACAGCAAGTTTCTGGAAATTTCTAACAAAGAAAAAACGGAAACAAAAATGGAACTATTTCTTTTTTTTTTTTTGTTTATTACCGTGTAAAAATGATTAGTCCTACTGAACGAGACTCATTGTAAAACCCAAGAAAATGTAAAGCTTATGATAAAATTGGTAGTAATATTGTTGTGTTTCTCGGCGTCAAAGAAAGTTTCCTGAGACAAAGAGGAGGTGGGAGATGAAAACGAGGACATAGAACAGAAAAAAACAGACACGTTATTCTAGAAGTATGCCGAGGACGTTTTAAATGTTTTTCAATCTCCATATGGACCGTTTTCAAAAGAGGACGATGTGAAGTGCCGTTTTTGAGTCAATAAAGAAATTATTAATGTGTGGGAAAATCATTGCCCACTTCCTGCGGCAGTTCTCACAATCTTCAAAATTTAAACACCGTATTGATCTCTTCTTCTTTATAACTGACTGACTGACCCTTTTATAATCCCCAACATAATAGGAGAGTTCTCGTTGTTGACTCTCTAATGTCAAGAACCAGGTTTGCCGGGAGTTAGGAGTCTGTGACTGCATGAGAGTATCAATCAAAGTAGATAAGGCTGGGAATACATTGGCTATTTTCCCAACAGATGAGTAAGAATCCCCTTGTAAAAAAAGGCAAAACAAAAAAGTTATCTTGGGTATGACACCAAACTGCATCTGATGCAGAAGTTTCTGTTCTTGAGTATTGAGCTATGTAGAGTACATTACTATCGCCATTACTCCCAGATCTTCTCTGACCTAGAGTGATAGGTAGCGAGCTCTTATTGTCCTATGTGCAAAAAAATTAAAATAAATAAACATAGACATAAAAAGAACAGATTGATGATTATAACGACAAGACAATCAGCTGTAAAGTAGAAAATAACTAACATTTTAAAGACATTTAAGGTAAACATTTCAATTTATGGCTCACTTGCTTAAAGTAATCTGCCATCCGTTTTCTGGCACAAGATCTTACAAATACCAAAGAAACTTGTTGCAAGACATTAAGAGGACAGAGCAGACCTGATAGATAAAATAGATAGATAAACAGGATGCCTGGTTGGTTGGTTTGTTCAATGAAATGGACTGACATAGTAAAGTAAAGTTGGCTAAGTTAGTCGAGGGTGACCCGAAGGCGTTGACAGACAAAGATTTAGAATTGAGTTTTTTGTGGGTTTTTGATGTCGGTGATCGAGATGATGCATCTGTGGATGGAGGCCGTTTAATAATTGTCCAAAATCTCTAATTTTGTAATTAAATTATATACACGTTCGAAATTCGTTATATATAATCAAAGATGTGGGTACGATCTAGCTATAGATTTTTGAATGTTTTTCTGAAATCATTTTTTTGGTGGGGGCGATGAGAGCGTCAACACGTGCGGTTTAAGTCACGTTTGAACGTGTAGTCTATTGATGTTAGTTTGAATGTATCGAAACTATTTATTAGTACCAGGTGAAAGTGAATCGCTCAGAGGGTAGAACAATGAATCTCAGCCTGGTGTATTCAAAATTACAGCTGCTAAACTGAAAAATAATTTTGGGTAACTGTTTCATTTTTTTTTTTTTTTTTTTTGTAATTTTTTAAAGTACGGATAAAAAGTATTTAAAGCATTTTTATACAATTTCTGCCAAAGAGGATTGTTGTATCATTTCCTCCGTTTTTATCATTCTGTTATATAGTCATGTGCCGTATCATAACGACACAATAATTACGACGCAGGGACAAAGACAGACGCAGGAATAAAGGACACAGATAAAGACGCAAGAATAATTAAGATGCAGGAAGGAAGACACAAGAAGACTTCTTTACAATTATATTTACCTCTCTATTTTATTGCAAGGGTTCGAAAGGGTTGTTCAAGGTTTGCATGTGAGAGGGTACTGGAGACCGAACATAAACTTCATATTTTGACCCCACTGTTATGACCGTCACGTTGTGTCTTTCTTGTTCTCCTGATGTTGGGGTTCACTCCATCGGGGGTTTTCCGAGGGCCCCCTCGGTCGGGTGTGGCTTTCCCTACCACATCTGGTCTCTAGGTGTCTGGAAGTCTGCTGGCAACTGCTCTGGGACCCAAACTCAACTGAGTTAAATAATAACTCAACGCCCACACGATCGCCTACTGGATCTTTGAAATCAAATATTTAATCGTCATCAAGCGGAAATAACTGTCATGCAGTTCAGAGGTTACTCTCTTCCGGTGCATGACTGTAATGGCACAATGGGACCTTCACTTTGTCGCATATCATAAGCCTTACCCGCCCACGCGATCTCTTTCGATTACTGGCCGTTGGAATGTGTCACTTCCTTCCGGTGTATTACCTTGGAATAGTATTTTTGGGCCGGGTCGAAGGTCAAAATATAGCAATTTGTGGGGTTTGGGGTGAATATAAACACACTATTAACGTAATTTCCCCACCTCTAAGCAAAACCTAGACGGATTGATATGCTGCTATAATCAATCAATCAAACTTTTTGACAGAACCTGAGTTCCTGACGGTCGTCATTTTTATCGACGAATTCAGATGTAATGACAGAGATAACCGTGTTACGAGCATAAACCAAGATAATAATTTTTTTTTCAATGTGATATAACATATGAGGCAGTCTTGGGATTAGTATTGTTGGTATTTATCCGACTTCACACCAAGTAAGAATGCGGTACAAGACCATTTTATATTAAATTGAGTCTCGGGTGTGGCAGGTGCACAAAATACTTGGCCTCGTCGGCATTCCTCTAATGGGATACCTCAGATACCGAGCAATCAACTCAATGTAAAGCCTCCTGAGACCAAGAGTTCAAAAAATGTTCAGTCACCCATTATGAATACGAAGTGTCGCGCATCTGTTTTTAGAGAGACAGCTAAATGAGCCAAAGTGTGTGGTGGGGTTATATCAAATATAAATCAAATAGCTTAATATCTCCACTTTAGCGATCTGTTGTTTACATATCAAGAGAATAATGCATCTGTTGCTGCTGAAAGATTCATGGAGGATTTGTACAAGAGAAGTTAGAAAAGGTTTGGTCAAAACCCCAAATTGCTCGGAACTCAATATCATTGAAACGTATAGAAATTGCTTGAAAAGAAGGATTTGGAAACTGAGATTAAATTTTACGATTCAGGAACTCAAATAGACCATATTTGCCGTGTAGATATAGGTACCGGGTGGATATCTCCTTCGTTGACTTCGGAACCAGCAAAATTGGTTTATTGATTGAAAGGAAGTAATATTGAAGCAATAAATTAAATGAACTTGAAGAAAAAAAAAAAGAAAATGATCAAAGAAAGAAAGAAAGAAAGAAAGAATGTAAAAACAGAGAGAAAAAAATTGCAAGAATAAAAAAAAAACAAATATGAGAGGCAACAAAAAAAAACACACAAAGCAAGCAAGCAAGAAAGAAAGAAAGAAAGAAAGAAAGAAAGAAAGAAAGTTGATACTATAAGATATATAAAGAAATAGATTAAGAGAGAAATATTGAAAGAATATATCAACAAAGAAAGAATGAAAGAATGAAGAATGTAATAATATAGGAAAAATAGAGAAGGAAACCATTTTCATGGAATAAACAATAAAAGAAAGAAGAAATATAAGAAAAAAAAAGACAGACAAAAAAGACAAGCCGAAAAAAAGAAACGAAAGAAATCGAGACACGAATCTGTTCGAATATTTGTTGATGGAATGAAATAAATCCCCGAAAAATAAAAAAATAAAATGTGAAGGTAAAACTGAAGAACAAATTTCCGCACCAAAGATGTCAATCCTTTTTTTTTCTGTGA
The DNA here is from genome assembly GCA_963585895.1 of Sepioteuthis lessoniana. Classification (NCBI taxonomy): domain Eukaryota; kingdom Metazoa; phylum Mollusca; class Cephalopoda; order Myopsida; family Loliginidae; genus Sepioteuthis; species Sepioteuthis lessoniana. The sequence continues at coordinate 78,092,562 of OY757931.1, read as the reverse complement.
GTAGAGAGCGCGAAGACTCAAATAAAAATTGTTTTAAGTGACAGAGAATAAACGGAAGTAGATTTCATAGAAAAGATATTGTCGAAAACGATTATGGTAAAATTGATGACATAAACTTTAGAAGACGTTCAATTACACAAAGTCAGAAAAAGACAACTGCTAAGGTTTCCTCCGAGATAATGAAGCGCATGAAATTTTTGAAGGTCAAGCAGTTGCCGAATTCCTAGTGACTATAAATAAATGCATTAATAAACACAAGGTACAAGAGTCAGACGTTAATGATGGCGTCGTATTAGAAATAGTAAAAGTAGAGACAGATTGATTTAGCTATTGATACAAAACGATCACAATTATAGCATTTCTATTATAGGCAACAGTACACAAAATCAGAAGCACTTGGAGATACACACACGCACACACACATACACACACACACACATATATATATGTATATAAGCGTGTGTTTATATATATATATATATATATATAGACACACTTATCTTTTGTGTCTTTGTTTATATAAAATGTTTTAGTCAAGTCCGGCTGTATATAGATATTTTTTTTTCATATTAGAAAAAAATTTAATCCCTCCTATATCCTTATATATATATATATATATATATATATATATATATATATATATATATATATATATATATATATATATATTGTTATTCTTATTGTTATTTCTGAAAGGCCTCATTTTTTACAATTGTCGCATGAACCATGGCTACGAAATAAAATAGATTTTTGGCGTATTTGTTTACTGAATTTTTAACACCCGTATATAAGCTCATAAAACAGAATTATGTATATATATATATATATATATATTGGCAAAATTTACGACTAATACCGTTTTAAATCGGTAAAGTGCAATGTTGTATTTATTAAATGCAGAGGTATATACGCGATAATCTCTAAAATAAAATGAGATGAGAAAAATCCTCGTATCTCAGATTCAAGTGGCCGATCTTCAGGCGAATTTGTATCATTATATCGCTTGTGTTGAAATGTGTAATTTTTGAGTGTTTTTTTAAAATTCTAATCGAAAATATCATATATATATATATATATATATATATATATATGTATATATATATATATATATATATATATATATATATATATATATATATATATATATATTTATATATATAATTTGTTATATTTATTATCATTGTTCTTGTGCTTATTTTTTCACACCGCAGTAAAGTATTTTTATTGGAGACTAAGTGACAGCAAGTCTTCACATGTGTATTGTCAGTATTCTGACTGATCTTAATAAAGTTGTATTTTGGATTGGCTCGATTCGTCCTCCGATTTCCAACTCTTTGAAACCCCTTACCAAAAGTTTGAGTACCGTACATAGTGCCCCAATTACAACTGGTATCACTGTCACCGTTATGTTCCACAGCTTTTTTAATTCTCTGCCAAGGTGCAAGTACTCATCTCTCTGTTCTTTCTCTTTGATTTTCTGTCTGTTGCGCGCTGGGATAGCCAAATCCATGGCGGGGTAAGTTCTCTTTTTCTTTGTTCATTATCACTTGGTCGGGGATCTGAGCGGGATCAGATGGTCTGATTGTATTCCCAAATCACTGATAATTTTTTTTATTTCTCCTTTAGAGTTTTTCACATCAGCGTTAGATGGTTTTTCACTGGAATTTGAGAGACAGAAAGTCTCTTCAAGTCACCAGGACACTTCTCAGTATTCTGACCGTCTTCAATAATCATCATCATCATCATATCGTGCTGGCAGCACGGATATCCCTGACCCTCTCTCGCCACTCCTCCCTATCGTTCATCGCCCTTGGCAGGTCTTCAGGACAACATCCTGTATCCTCACACAGCTGCTGAATGTACGTTCGTGCTGGTCGTCCTGCTTTTGCGCGGCCGTGTGTGGGGATCCATAAGAGTACATCTCTTATGAGTTCATCTCTGCTTCTCCAGCAATGTCCTGCATGTCTGGTTCGCCTAACTTGAATAGATTTCGTGATAGGGGGCAGGTGGCCGTACAGTTAGTGTCTTGTGGGGTGCCGCTGCCAGGACTTGTTGAGGATTGCACGC